>OMLM01001240.1:0-13288 GCA_900302695.1 Helostoma temminkii
GGACTGACTGTGAGCTACAAAGGGATTCGGGCTGGCACAAAAACTTGATGAGGGCTTATGACTGAAACGTGGAAGAAAAAGTGATTGCTGGGTGTGTGGATAGATGACTGGATGACAAATGATGGGGTAAGGGGTCACCACTAGCAGTGAGTTCATACCCCCTTGCAGGGGCCAGAAATAGTGATTGAGGGGAAAACAATTATGGCCTGAGATGTCACCATAGGTATGTTAACATGCTATATAAAACTGGGAAGCTACAAAAGCTTTAGGTTCAGACATACCAGACCACCATGACAAGACCCTGCTGTGAGCACAGCACCCATGCATTCACCCACAATGTTGTGGGTTTATTAAAAGAACTCTAGAGCTTCCCCTTTTCTATAGCTGATATTTGGCTATAAACAAGCACTTTAGGTGTATGATTTACTGCCATAGGTCTTGGTTGATTAGTTGGAGAGTGTGTTCCTATAAATACTAAAACAGTGTATTTATCCACTGTCGAACAGATGCTGATAAATATGTCACAACTTCTTGGTCCTGTGGGAAACCAGGTGAAGAGGCTCCTGGGTGTGAGGATTGCTGCGTACTCAGATTTCAAGGTACCACCTGAATAATAATTTTAAAAAAAGACAGGAAAAAGAACATTTATTCATGTGACTCACAATCTCAACCATTTTTTAATCATGTCCAGCACAGCATGTTTAGACTACAAAGTTTTCCTGAACCTGTCAGCTAACAAGCAAAATCACAAATGTTTTCTGGACGCCTATTTGAAACACACTATGATTATTTTTAGATTATCTTCGATGTCTGACCAGTGTATTCTAGTGTTGTACTAGATGAATCACTGTATTTGGGGGCAAAATCTTTTTAACCGCAATGAACTGACTACATTTTGTCTGTCTAGTAGAAAACCAGGGCAGATCTTCCTCCAGGAGGACAGGATGTGTTCTCTGGTGTTTCTGATTTCCTTTTCTAATAATAACACTTGTCCTGGCTAATTCGATTCTTTCCTCTTCTTCTCCATTTTCCTCTGCAGTCCATTCTCTTCTTTTGAAGCCAATCTATCTTCACTTCTTCTCCTCTCAGATCCCATTTCCTCTACTCTGGGACTTCCTTTTTTTACCCTGTCGGCTATGTCTCACCATGGTTTACCATTGATGATCGTTTCCTAGACTTTGTGGCTCGGTTTTTATCCTCATGTGCAGTGTGAAGCTTGGAAGCTCAATTTGCCACTTGAGGACTCCAGTCAAGTTTCTAGTAACAATTATGTCTATGAACAATCTGTTGTTAATAGGAATTGGTATTTTCCTGATATGAAAAAAGACATTTTTGGGAGTTACATGCAATAAGTTTGGGTTGTTCCTAGTACTGTACTTGAGTTTTGTTCAGCAGAAAATAATAATTCACCATTGATAAGAGGTTCACATTCACTTCCACTTCATAATAACAACATTAAGAACACTAACAGTGAGGGGAAAATATATCAACACGTCTCCTCTTACGTGATCAGCAAGAATAATAATACCTGAGCAGCACAGCAGAAAAACATGTGGCTTTTTATCATATTTGCTGAATTTCCAAAAAGACTACATAAAAATGTCTCAAGCTCGGCCTCTAGCTCAGCTCTAATCTTTGATCTCTGTGAGACACTGCAAATTACGAAACCCGAGGTCATAATGTACCACTGTGCTGACGCAAACAATTATACAGGTCTATAACAATCAACCTAGATGTTGATGAAGACACTTTGATTCTATCAAACGACATTAACTAGAGGTTCCTACTTTGGATATTTGTAGCAGAAAACTGTTTTGACACATGCAGAAAAAAGGCTGATGCTACTGCTAATTTGTGAGTTGTGTGTACCAACAACTTCATCTCCTATGCAGCAGCATCAACTCTTTGTCTGAAGCTGGATTTGTTTTTACAGTTTGAACCGTGGTCAGCTGTGTTTATCAGAGGAAGGAATTAGGTTGCTCAAACTTGAGCAAAGATACAAAGACCTGCTAAAATCCATAATAACAAACATTCTGTCCCGGCTCGCTTTAGAACTGTGCCTTTAATTACATCTGTGTAGCAGGTCACACACCATCCCCCCACCCCATCCTACAGTGGCCTCAGTCAGATTGAGCTACTCACAGCAAAAATCAATGTTGCTGTATAGGCCATACAGCATGAAGGGTAAGGCCTGCACAAAGCAAGAGCCACCATCACTCCCACACACTATCTCTGACTTCTGCTACAGGAAGAGTTTACAACACTTATATAAATGTCATCTAAAAGACTCAAACACACATTACAGTTCCCTGTTAAGTGAAAATCTTCTTGCTGCAACAAAATCGCCCATTTAGCCGTTTTCTCTTCATGATGCCTTTGTCATGTGCTTTTTCATCTTTTGACAACTATTAGGGTGATAAACCTGACGATAAACTACACTATAAATCTACTTTTTAGATTAGTTTTGACAAATGACAGAACACAATATAGGTAATAAAAATAGTATGCATCACTGAAATGATGATACAAGTTCTGCTAACACACACTGAGTCCTTGTTTGCAGGGTTTTGTGCCATGATTTCCTTGTTGTCAGACAATACTAAGCAGAGCAGTTAAAGTTCAGTAGTTTATTAGACCAACCAGTATTCACTGCACATCATGCCACAGCCTACATAACATGACCTCGACTATGAGGCAACTTGGACAACTGATTCTACAGATTTTCCGCAAGAACAGAAATTCGAACACAGCTAGTTTAAAATGTAAATCTATTCATAATAACTATATATATGGCTGACAGATTTAAGCGTTGTTTAATAGATTAAAATGTTCATAAAACCAAGAGATATTTTCGTGATATGACATTTTCTGAAATAGGGGGGAAATGCTTAATCTTTTCTTGTGAAAGTTTCTAATCGGAGGTTTATTCTATGCCGTATTGAAACGTTTTTGTAACTTCTTGCAATATAAACAAAATTGTTTTGATTTGTTGATTGATTTACAGCTAAATAAAAAAGAATTTCACAATTCACATTTAGTTTGGATATACAACAGCATCCAAAAGTCTAAGACCACACTTAAAATCTGTGGTTATTTCATGTAAACCTGGAAATAATCATTATATTTGAAGTTTTAGAAACAAATGGTTCAGAGAGATTTAGGATTCCGCACTGTTTTTTGGTCAGTAATAAAACTGAAGCCAATTTGAGGCACTGGCCATATTAACTTTTGTTAAAAGTCTTATTGTGTTTCATCCCTTCAATTGAATCATGTGTTCTTGTGTTGTTGGAGCTCACTATACGTTGGCTACTTTTGTGTGAAGTCTGACATACACTGATTCATGAAACACAGAACATCCCCTACAGTCACCTTGCAACAATATGTAAGCAATGCTTACTAATAAAAACTTCCTCTGTACATTTCCTGCCACATGAAGTAAAAACAATAGGCTTGGCTTCACATCAGTTATTATTATGTCCTCACCCTACTCCAGCTGCTCTAAACATTACTGCCCAAAAATCAAAGAATTCTGCAATGACCTTAAATAAATATCAATCTATAATGTGATATGAAAATGCTGATACAAAATGGATCACTCTTTTAAAACAGGTTATCACTTCTGTATCAATGACACCTTACCAACTAATGAGTGTATCTAGTACTGGTCCATATGCAGCATTGTCCCTTTGGGAACCAATAATCAAACAATCGGATCATTTCAAGCTTTTCTAATATGACAGTAAAATGCTTCTAATGACATTTTAGAGGCAATACAGCACATCTAGTTCCATCAACAAGGCCCTGTCTCACCACACACTCAAACGACTAACTTGGCTAGAACCACATCTTGTTAATCTCTCAATGACTCTGTGTGAATACTAGAGCCATGTTAACAAAATGTAAACCACAGCTTTGTTCAGCATCTCCAGCTGTCACTGTTTCGGTTTCTGAAACAGAATTTCTGAGCGACTGTGAGGCGTTCGTGTCTGCTAATACGGCTACGGTTAGCTGATACGACTGCAGCAGATTTCACATTGTGCCAGTAGCCACCGTTTAATCTGATGGTCATACACCCACAATCGCTGCCCGACGGTTACTTTGGAAAATCTTACCATTTGACGTTAACGTTACTGCACGTCAAGCTTTCAACCGAGCTATGTAACGTTAGCGCAGGAAGTCAGCTAGCTACGTTTAGGCCACAGTAGTTTGTTAGTGTTTGGCCTCAATGCAGCTTGATAACGTTAGCTTCATTGAAACATTTTCGAAGTAGCTAACTTGGCAAAATGTAGTACCAAGTCAATCAAAGTAATGTCAGAGAGTATGCCAACAGTAATGACGGGCAAAAGTAGCCGCTGAATCACATCAACAACTAACTTTCCAGCTAACATTCATTAGCCTCTGTGGCCATAGCACGTCGCCTGTAGAAGCTAACATTGGCTAACAAGTTAGCCAACCAGCTAACTAGCCAATGTTGGCTAACGCTGAATTTATGCCCATACATACAGTCATTCATAAACATACCTAGCTGATTTAACAAATACATTTGTGCGAAGCTCAAAAAGAATTTTACATACCTAAAGGGAGTTTCTTTACATCGCTATATTTCTAGCTCGGAATAAACTGTTCTCAATTTCTTCGTCTCGTTTTCCTGCTCATCTCTTTTTCAGTGAATGTTTGGCAAACCAGCTGAAAAGCCTAGCCAGAGACCATAACGCAATTTGCGTAGATGTAGATTTGCACAGCGCAATAAAAGGAAGGAGTGAGCGTAAAGCAGTTTAAAGAATACGGAGAGGAACTCTGAGTGCACGTTTATGTGTGCTGAGAGCTGGGCATGCGCACTTTGGTCGTGGAGAAAAGTACTTTTTACTTGGACCAGCACTACTGTCTGAGGTAACTGTGTGTTTTTCATACTTTGTGTGTTTGTGACAGAGGACAGAGGTTATTTATACAATGGTGGTTATATTTATATTTGTTCAGATTTTTTTTTTTTGCAGTGGCTACTTTTACAACCCCAATTCCAAAAAAAAAAAAAGTTGGGACACTAAAAATTCCAGAAAAACAGAATGCAATGACCTGCAAATCTCATAAACCCATATTGCAGTCACAGTATAATACAGAAAATAAATTAAATAAGCTAAAGAAAAAGACATCTGTGATCATTATCGATCTGTCTTCTCTGGATCAAAGCTCATTTTAAAAGATCTGTGGTAAAGTGGAAAACTGTTCTCTGGTCAGACCAATTGAAATTTGAAACCATGGGCACCGCATCATCTGGACTAAAGAGGAGAGTGACCTTCTAGCTGTTATCAGTGCTAAGTTCTAAAGCAAGCATCTCTGATAGTATGGGGGTGAATTAGTGTCTATGGACTAGGCAGCTGGCACATCTGAGGGCTCCATCAATGCTGCAAGATAAATCCAGGTTTTAGAGCAACATAAGGTTCCATCCAGACAACGTCTTTTTCAGTAAGGTCTTGTATATTTCAGCAGAACGATGCTAAACCATATACTGCATCTATGACAACATCATGACTTCAGAAGAGTCTGGATGCTGAACTGTCCTGACTGTAGTTTCACCAACGGAAAATAATTTTCTTTGGCCTTAAACAGAGAATACAAAGAAGATCCAGGACTGTTGAGCAGTTAGAATCACATAGCAGGTAATAATAAACACTCTGGTCTCCTCAGTCCTGTTGTTAGAAGAAGAGGGGATGCTACACTGTAGTAAACATGGCCCTGTCCCAACTTTTTTGAGACTTGTTGCTGTCATCAGTTTTCAAAATTAATCAATCAATAAAATGTGGGTTTTATATAGATTTTACACAGCATCCCAATGTTTTTGGAATTAGGATTGTAAAACCTTTCTTTTCTTGTCTTTTCATCCCCCTTGTTTTCTTTTTTTTTTCTTTTTCTTTTCCATGGACAGTGATTTCCAACAAACTGTGGAAATCCAGCCGTCCATTAACCTAACTACTTGTCCTCTCATGTTAGTGGAGCCCATCCCAGCTGTCACTGAGCGAGAGGCAGGGTTCCACCTGGACTGGTCGCCAGGATGGAAATGTGTACTGAAAATGAAAATATATCGACTTTACGTAACTGATTTGGAAAGTTTAAGTTGTATATTATCACCACAAAAACTCTGGATTGTCACCACCATAACTTACGTACTCTAAGGAGCATCTCTTTGAGTGACCGCTTAAATAGACATCTCAGTATTGTTTAAAAACAATATACTGAGGAGCTTTTGTTCTGTGTGCAGGTTCACGATGGTGGCCGAGGTGCTACTACAGGTATGCCAGCAGCTGCAGAAACTGCATGAACAGAACACGAAATACAACAGCACTGATGCCTCCACCCCCCCAGAGGAAATTCATACATTTGCACAGTCGCTGTTCACAAAACTTCTCTCAAAGTGAGCCTTGGCATCAGGACTCAGCAGTTTCATATAGCACATACACACACTTTTCATATTATTGATATGTTTTCTTGTGATCTTCCATCATAGTGCTCTCGTGGTTGAGAAACAACCTGTCATGTTGAGTTTACCGCACCGACCTCTAATACTTAAGACCGGGGTGCGCTTCATAGCGACAGTGAGGTAAGGCTGCAGAAGTAATATCATGCTTTGAGTACTGTGACCTGGATGTAGGTGATTTTATGGAAAGATGAGTAATAGTTATTTCTAGTAAATACTGTATTATAGTTTTTTCAGTATGTTTCTTCTCTTCTTAGGTTCTTATCAAACCTCTCTGAATTCAAGGACCTGCTCAAAGTCAAACCTGTATTTGACAAGTAAGTCACAGAAATACTTTGGTCTGAGCTTGTATTGTAGTGAAGTATTATTTAATAATAATAATACTGCACAATAATAAGTGTTATTAAAAGTTCTTAATCAAAGTCTCTATTGTCTCATAAATCTCCTCCCCTCAAATTAAGGGATGTTGAAGAAGCTAGGACAGTTAGAGGGTAGGTACAGTAGTAACAACAGAATGAAAATCTGCAATGATTGTGATTGATGAGTGATGAATTATTAATATTAAAGTAAAAATTTTCAAAACATCTGACTCACTTTAGTTTGATGTTGTAGGTTCCGTCACTTTGATTTCAGCAGAGACAACAGTAAGATATTGGATGTGAACACACCCAGTGGAGGCTTGGCAGCAGAATTCTCTCACATGGTATAAAAGTCATTCAACAAACACATAAACTAGTAGTATATGTATAGAAAATGTAATATAATGCAAACACCACTTAAATCAATTCATATGACTTCATTTCTTTTTTTCAGTCACTCAAAGAATGCAAAGGATTAAACAGAGGATCCAGTGAGGTAAACATTCATGCTGAATGCTATAAGCAGCCACTGCTGCTGAATCAGTTGTTAAACTGAAAGCTTTTTATTTATGAAAACTCGAAATCCTAAATTTGCCTTTTGGATGCAGTTTTTTTAAACCGTAATTGCAGCATCACTTTGTAGTGAAAGGAATCAAAATGTTTCAGCAACTGATTGATTGTATTCAAGAGTTGTGCTATTTGAAACCTACAGGTTGCTTCTGTTTGATGTTAAAAGCCAACAGAAGAGCTGATAGCTTAACAGTTTGTGTGCATGTCTTGCCCTCTCTAGCTCTCCATGTTACTTGTCAGCCACTCTGCTGTTACACTATCAAATAAAAGATAAAATGCCAAGGAATCTTAAGAAAAGCCAACAGTAGGGGATGAGAGAAAATAGAAAGAATGGGGACAGAAAAATTTGTTTTCTAAAAAAATTCAAAGTGGTGGAAATGGACAGTTCCATTAAAACAACTTTTCAGAATCATCAGTGGAAGGAATAAATATTTCTTCTACCTCCTGCTGGCTGTGGGCATTTACCATCACTACATATCCACACCATAGTGTATCATCATCATTTATAAAATCTCTTCTGTTTTCCTGTTACTAATCAAAGTATTGTGCAGTTCCTTTTGAAAATGATACATTTTCTTTATCATTCAGATGAAAAATACAAAATACCTAAATGCCAGATCTCAGCTGTGCACAAATTTATGTGCACACAAATTATGAAAAACAAAATGTACCATAATGTACCTTATTTATATTTTATAATACTGAAATCACGCAGTTTTGGTTTGGTCCATGTGTTGGTCCCTACTTATTCAAAAAGCACATATTCTCTTAACAGTCACATGTTGAAAGTGAAGTGCCTCAGAACTGACAGGACAGTACTTAAGTAGATGTAAACGATGTCTCTCAATCCTTCGTCAGAATCGTGTGGGAGTCGCTGAAGAGCTCCACATCATAAAGTTTGTGACGACGTTTCAGCATGCAGGACTGAAGTATAACATCGAGGTGAGTTACCATGACACATTTAATAAATTCTTCTCTGCTCCCAAATTTTTAATCCAGACAGTTCACTAGTCTCCTCCTCTTGTGTTGGTCCAGGCCTGCTCCCTGCCTGTGATTGTAGTTTCCAGTACAATCCAGGTCTCCAGTGCCTGGGCCAGTGTCATGTGGTGTAACATGGTGTCCACCAATGAACCAAAGGTAACACCACCACACCATCAGTTTGCCTGCGAGATAAGACATGTTCACTTCAACAGTCATTTTTTTGCTTACTTACAGTTTACTGTCTTGTTACTGTGCTGAAAAAAATCATATTAGCAAAACTCCTAGTCTAGTATTAAAACCATAGTTGTGGTCACACCTAACCTAAAGTCATCTCCCGTAGAACCTGTCGTTGTTTGCCGACCCTCCTCCACTAACCTGGCAGCAGCTGTCACAGGTCCTGAGCTGGCAGTTTTTGTCCACAGGCCAAAGAGAACTTGATGAAAACCAGCTGTCCATGCTAAGGGACAAATTTGTAGGTGAGTTGGCTCTTTTCAGGGATATTGATCTGTATATGTAAAAATACGTTGCTAATTAAATAAAACTTAACAGAAAACCACATCAGTGATTTACAAAAATCTATTCTAATCCCAGGTTAAAGGTTGTGGTAGCACAGATTCATAAGTTTGCAGCTACAGCAGAAAAAGATGACAGATTTTATATTTTGGGTGTGTGCATGGACTGATTGATAGGTAAGATGCATTTTTAGAACAATGGCAACACTGAAAGTTGCAAAAAGTGTTGTCCCCATTGAGCACCCAACATTTCACCACTGCAATTAATTATTGCGCTTCAGAGGTTTAAATGGGCAAATCTTTTCCTTTCTGAGTGCCAGGCTAACTGTTAATTTTTTATACTAAGCTAAAGTAACCAGTTGGTGCTGTAGCTTCCTTTTTACCACATGGACAACGTGGTGGTAATTTTCAGGCTAACTCTTGGCTAGAAAGTTTAGTTTCCTAAATGTTAAGGATCAGTCATATTGTATTTAAATGAAAATGAAAGGATTGCATGTTAAATCACTTTCTATTTTTTCCCTGTATTCTTCTTGAACTGTGTGTTTCTTTACAGATGACCCTGATGGTCTCGTTCACTGGAGCAGGTTCTCCAAGGTGAGGGAGGAGTAAGATTCTTTTCATACTGATGTTTACCACCACTGATACAACTTGAGTGTGTGTAATCTTGTTGATTTTTGTTTTTCTCACTGTCAGAGTGAAACTTCCTGGATGTGGATTGATGGAATACTGGACTTGATCAGAAGACATTTGCTGGATCTTTGGCGTGAAGGGTGAGACACATTCTGAAACAGCGATCCACCTCTGCCTACTGAAGCAATAACTATGTTTTCTTGGTATAACTGTTGGGCATTGTGGACAGGGATGGATTCACACTTAACTAAAGTTTTCTCATGTTGTGTATGTGGGTATTCAGGTTAATCATGGGGTTTGTGAGCAAGAAGAGAACACAGGTCTTGTTGCAGGAAAAACCCACTGGAACCTTTCTGCTCCGCTTTAGTGAGAGCTACAAAGATGGAGCCATCACCTTCAGCTGGGTTACACAGTCTAATGGTGGTACGTTTCTGTATCAGTGTGTACTTGGGATTCATTTTAGATTATGCAGACTTTCAAATGCAAATACTGATTCCAATGATATCTACGGATCCCCTGCAGAGCCCCAAGTTCATGCCGTAGAGCCCTACAGCAAGAAGGAACTGCTGAACATGTGTCTGCCAGATATTCTTTCCCTCTACAGTCAGGAGATTAATGAGAAGAAGTTCAGGAGAACTCTGATGTACCTTTACCCAGACATCCCCAAGGACACTGCCTTTAGACGCTACTACAAAGCCGCAGGTATTATCTGTTGCTCAACTTGGCAAGTGCAACAACATACAAACAAGAATTTGTTTAATGATGGTGGGTTTTTGTTTAGTTTATGCCAGAACGGCAAGATTTCAAATTCCAAAGTCAGTAAAATGAATTCAGAAACACATTGTCAAAATAACCAAGATTATGTAATACTGTTCAGATTTAAATCTCCTCGCTCTTCTTGGTGTGTAATGTAATGAGGATTGGATTTATAACAATGGGAGATTATCCAGTTGACTTTGTGTTTTTAGAAGCACACTGTTCTTTACTGAACATCAGTAGTGACCTCTGATCATCTCTCCTCATGCAGATGTGTTGGTGCCTAAAAAGGACATTGATGGATACGTTAACAGGATACCTGTTCCTTTCTCATTGTATGTGAGACAATAATAATTATTTAAACACATCCTTAAGGAAAAAATATTTTGTATCACTCATTTTTGACAATCCTATTTTCTTCTACAGCTTGCCTACGCCACCCCGGTCTCCACCTATTCAGAGGCGCACTGACACAGACACACATGTGAGTTTGAAATTTTTCAGCTAATTTCTAGAGTACTTTGTTATTTTACTCAAGTAAAAGCATTGTTATTAAAGTGAAAGTAAAATTACTTGTGTAAAAATCCACTCAAATACATAAAAGCACATACTTTAAGTAAACATAGATATGTTTATTACACATTTATTTGAATATATGTCAGTTTGCTGACATTTTCTGACTTGCTGCTCTGTGTTAGGAGATCGTGTCATTCCCTAGAGCATAGTTCATGGAGGCTTTTTTAACATTGTAATAAAGAATTCAATGTAAAATAACAGATTTTAAACCATACTCAAAGCATAAATACCCCCCAAAAATCTCCTGTGTTGTACTAATGAGAGTAAATATCATTTATTACACCTCCATCCCTACGAACACGCTGCAGCCCTTTTCCAGTTTTTCTCCAATGCTTTGGCTTATTTTTCAGAACAGACTTAATTCTTTAAATTGTAAGGAAAATTGTCACAACATTTTGATCAAACAACAAAACTTTATTGCAAAAGGTAGTAAGTCACCCAAAACATTTAATTTAATTGTCAACCTGTCGTTGATTGGCCTGTACCACCAAAATGAAGAGTGGTTTTGTTCTCGTTGCCACAAACATACACCCTTTTGAAAAATTCAAATAAAAAACAAAATCCCATAAAAACGAAATAAACTTTTGCAGGTTCGTAAATAAGCAAAACAAAAGTTAAACCTTTGCACCCCTGGTTGGCTGGTCATATACTTTCCATCTCCAGGCCGAAAATATTCCCTTTTTTGGATTCAGCAATAGGGAGTGGTGAATGAGGAGCCCAATGTGTGGGATATATGTGCTCACACCGTTCTCAGAAATGGCAGCACACACTGTCATATTGCCCCCATGCTGAAAGATTTTGATGACTGGATCATTTTGAAGACGTTGTCCTATTCTCTCTAAGTTGTGAAGAGTAAGACGGTTTTGCTGAGAATGAACTAATCAGTTTTTATTAATGAGATATATTCAAGTATGTTTTGTGCAGATAAGCAGAGAATTGTACTTATTCTTTAGAACCAGAACAATGCAATTTGAACTTTATATCTTTTGAAAAATGTTTTTTCATTTGAGAAGTGAGCCAAAGTGATGGAAGTGAGGAAAAACTGTAAAGCTGCTCTTATTGTTATTTTTGGCCACATGGGGGCAGAAGAACAGGCTGTTAACACAATGTGCTTATAGACACGTTGCCTACTTACACATCCAATCACATAGATTTTGGCTGCCTAACCAATTTCAAATTTAACATCGACTCTTTCATGGGTGTTACAACTCTGTGGATTCATCATGATCAACATGCGTCAAACTTCACAGTCATGTGTATAATGTAATGTAATGTAACAGTGTAAAATATTAGAGCAGCTTGAACAACCTCACACTTTCAAAAATTGCAGGTTTATAGTGAAGGTACTGAAACTAAATTGTTGTGTTTTGCTTGTAGATGGAGAATGATGAACAGAATGAGGAACTCTTCTGTGATATCATGGCTTTATCTAGTTCCACTTTACCCTTGTTATGTAATGAAGAGACAGAACCTACTCAGGACAGTGCTTTTTTCACCTATATGGCATCTTCTGAAAATGTCCCAGCTTATGATATCACAATGTAAAATGTGAAAACTATGTGCACAGAAATGTACAAATCCAAATGTATATATTGTGCTACGATACAGGCAATGTTATGATATTTGTCTATAACGTTCAAACCTTTCTGTGTCTTATTGATATTGAGGAAAAATGCTGCCACAGTTGGTAAACATGACAAAACTGTACTGTGGATGTCTTCACCTTTGTTTATTAAAATAAACACATTTGAATGCATTTCACTGCCAGACGAAATAACATTTGCTTTATACAGTACTGAACCTCCACTTTCAGTGGTCCCACGTGTCAGCTATTTGTTTTCAGTTGTCTGTTAGAATTAGAAATTAAACATATGACAAGTTCTCAGTCCTGAAAATGATTCACCGGAAAGTCAAAGAGGTGCACAAGACATTACACCTGCTGAAATATTTTCTTCAGTATGGGAGCACTGACAAGTGTCACTAATGGCATAACTGACCAGTCAAATGTATAACTGACTACAGAAATATCATAATGAGTCTTTTAACAATTAAAGCTTTGTATTTTCGCTATTTTTTATCTTTAAACATCTGATCAATTACTGCCTAAGAAAACCTGATGAGGCCTGAATCACAAACACAAGTCACACAAGCCTATCTATTTATCTGTGATTATATGAAAAGCATACAAAGTACATATGTTTAAAAACACTTAGCATATGTCAGTTTTCATCCACCTTGGATATTAATGTTAAGACCCAGTTAAAGAGAAGACAGTATTACTGTTATAGTAGGTAACGGAACTTTTAGCTGGTATTTAATGTATTTTCCTTCATTTAAAGTATATGCTCAGCTGTAACTTTGACTCATCCTGTTTTATTGATTTTATAGTATTTTGTGACTTGAGGAATTAGCTCAATAATACCTCATATTTG
>OMLM01001240.1:24235-37261 GCA_900302695.1 Helostoma temminkii
AAGACCCTGTCACGCAATGTTTACTGAGATCTGTATCTGACCTCTAGGTAATCAATAATCAGCCATCACGTCATCTTTCAACAGGTTCAGTCATGTTCATGCCTGCCTGAACACCCCAAAGACGATGTTGGATAATTTCTGATCATTAACAGCCAGGGACATTTTTGTGTTTGTAAACACACACTTATTTTATAGATGTATCAACATACACAGAGGTATAACTGACAAAAAATATTCTAAAGGAATTCTACAGAAAATAATACACTTAAATATACAGTGTCCGTTAATAAGAAGTACAACCAAAATGCCCAGAATCAATGTATAGATTTTAAAAGTTTAAAAACATTCACTATGCTGATTTTGTGTGTGTGTCTGTGTGTGTACAGGTAACTGATTTAAAATGTATTTCGTCTGTAACACCTTTTTGACATACAGTACAGTAATGCAGCTGTTCTTAAGTATTTCTAATCTGGTCAATAGTAACAAAACATGCTACTACAATTTAAGCTAGTTATTTTTGCTCTGTTCCTAAGCACAAGTTCTTTGCAAGCACCAACAGCCCACTGTGGTCTCTTTACTCTTGGGACTTCTACATAATTCAAATAGAGCTGTATCATTATATTCTATAATGTTTTAATCTTACATTGTAAAGTGCCTTGATGACTTTAGTTGTAATTTGGTTCTATATAAATAAAATGAACTGTTTGCAGATGTTACACACCGTGCAGAACTGTATCCCTCTGACCGAGTTGCCCAGCTTGTCGAGTGGAGGCGACCAGCACATAATACCCATCACGTTGGGTACGACCAGTAGGATCCCCCCTGCTACTCCAGACTTAGCTGGCAGACCGACCTAGGACAGGAAAAGCAGACAAGTTGCATAACAGAAGATCAGCTGTGTGTATCTGCAGTGTCAGCATGACAACGATGCAATGTTAATAATAGAAAGGTGGAAATGAAAAAGTCAACAGAGCTTCAATAATTTATCGGTTAGAGCAAGCTTTGCTAGGAGGGCTTTTAAAATGAAACAGAAATGATAAAGATGCTTTCACACATTGCTTGTCTTCAATGCACGTCTCTGCCATCAGGATGTGTCTCATTGAAAGAAGCCACCCTGTGACAAACACCTCCACTTAGTCAAACTGTGATTATGACAGCTATGGTATGATGAGGTATAGTTGTTTTGTCTTGTGATACAAGATGATACCTATTTGATACAAGCCTGAGGTCACCCCAGCTGTTTTAAATACAAATAGTAACCAACCAAAAATGTAAAAGACAAGGACCAAGTTACACTAAGTATTTGTAAAGCTATGGCTTAGTGTGTATATAAAGTCCTTCTAGTTCTGCCTCACTAATGTATGGGTTAATTTAAAGCAAATGATTTACTAAATTAGACTGTGTGGTTAAAATTCAGTGAATGGCTTAGTTACATGTAAACCATTTACTTAAAACTAAGGGTTTTACTAAGAAACACCTGTGGCAATGTCCACTCATTAAGCAAACAAAATTAAAGCAGTAATGGAAGCTGCTACACTCCACCTGACATAATCATCATTTGATTTAGGTCTTCACATTGTTGATTTGGGTCTTTCCTACTGAACTGTCAGTACTAGAAAAGGATGCTCCTTTTGGAGGAGAGAATATTTTGCGACAATGGGCCTTTTACTTACGTGGAAGGCAAACTGTCCTGAGAAATCATACATGCCGCAGGAGTGCATCAGACTCAGGGTGTTCCTCACAGCCTCGGGGCTCAGCACACGCTCACCCGTGATTGGGCAGATGCCGCCGTTAGCCAGAGTGGCCGCCATGACACTGGCACTCTCGCTCGTAACCTCAATGGAACACAACTGGGGGTTCACACAAAAGGACAGTTTGTCAGTAAAGTCATCCAGATAAGTTATTTGGAAGTTGAGTCTTTCTCCCTCTGTGCTTTGAAGTTGAGGGACAGAGCACAGGGGGGTGTAAACTTAAAATAGGGGGAGGGGGAAAATAAAAATCAAGATCAATTCTCACTTGAAAGTAGAAGTCCAGTACAGATGTCATGTCTGTCCCCTCTGGGAAACACTGCATAGAAACACAGGAACTTAAAACATGTAATGCACTTGAATGAACATTTATAAACTACATTCTCAGTTTTTTCATGCTTTCTACACAGAGACCAGACTGCCTTGGTGAGAGATACCTAGGTCTTTTGAAATGTTGTTAAAACCAGATGAGTTCAACATGCTTGTTTTTTTTTGTTTTTTTTTTTAAGAAAACTTCAGGAAGCTTTTAAACAATATTTACCCACCAATAAATAAATAACTCAACAACTAAAGACTTTTGCCATGTAATTACACTGGATATAATAAATATAATTGTAGACTGTAACAATTATTCCTTTAAAAACATTAGATTAAACTATTAACTGCAGCACAGTGGAAAATAAAGTCAGCAATGAAATCTGAGTCATCCAAGGTCAAACCTTTTTTTCCTTCAAGTAGTAGCCAATGGCGAAGTTCCTGTCCCCTGACTCACGCTCTGATTGGAATCTGTCACACAGAGACAAGAACACCCCCATTACACAGAGGAAGGAAATCTTTGTGTTTATGTGTGTGCCTGTGTTTGCACTTGTGTGTTGGAATGCTACCACCCCACCCCTCATGCGTAAAGAGTACAGAGTTCGAGCTATGTGACGAAACTGAAACATGAGCCCCAGCACTTGGTTGTTTTCCAAAGATGCCTGTGGTGTCATCATAAATCATGTACATCAAAATTACACAACACAGGTGCTAATTCCAATCCTGTTCCTTAATAAACACAGCAAAGAACTTCTGCTGTGTGGCTACTGAGGTTCAAACTTTACTTTTTTGACAGATTTAATGATTCCACGTAAACTGAAAAAGCCACAACCTTCTGTTCTGCCTGAACTTAAAACCTAATTTCATTTTCCAAGCTTTACTGCCAGCTTCACTTTTAGCCTCTTTGGATTCATTCTCTCAGATCACAACCAGTGCCTTCAGCAGCCTTGTCAAATCTATTTTTACAGCTAGTCATATATTAACAGTGTATACTGTATGTAGTGATCTGTGAAGCGAAATCTAAACCTAAAAGCCCTCATATCATATGGCTAACACCTTTATTTTGTTCTAGCTCGCATGTGACTTTGGAGACATCAGGTACATATGTGAATATTTAATATTCATTTAATTCAACCTTTTCTGTATGGATGCTGGTGAACCTTGGCAGTGAAAATATACCTCACCCATGACAAGCATGTGAGCAATGTTTTACTGGTTGCTTGTATTTACACAGTTTGTGCACGTAGCATGCTGTTTCCATGCTGCAAGTCTCACATTGAGGTTTGAGATTAGCTTTTAAACCAGCACTCAGTCAGTTAGGCTTTTCAGTGCATTGATTTAGAAGCTGAGATGAAGTGGGCAGAATTCATTGACATCAGAGCAGAACATTTCCTGCCAAGTGTGGTGCCCAGATGAGTGAAAAAAGGCATGTAGAAACTCTGGAAACAGACAGGGACTTACGTAGCATTGCTGAAGCCCACATACTCGTTTCCTGCCATTCTTTTCAGAAAGTTCACAACCTGGAGGAAAAGCAGTGGGAATTAAAAGTGGGAAAATAAGCAGGGGTAGACGGTTAGAGGTCTGTCTGCTGTTAAATGTTGGCTGAATAGCATTTCAGATGTTTAATATGAACATACCAAGTGTCATAGTATACAGATGCTACCAAGCATACACAAATATAAATCAGCATGTACCCATGCAATACTACATACTAATTCTAAATACTAAATCTTAATACACCATTCTTGAAATCGCTTTACAAAACTATAACTACAAAACTGCAAACCAATCAAGCTACTGTCTACACTCATACTGCAATTAGTTCATGCTTGAGTCTATGTGGACGTCAAATTTGAGAGAATGGGACGTACAGATAGACAACCTGAAAACTTCATGCCTCCATGCCTGCAACAGACGAGGCCTGGGTTGCAGTTAATTAACTTATATTCTCAAAAGGACAAGTGACAGACAAACCCTGAGTACTATTAAGATCAATGTTTGTTCCATGTCTGATTTATTATACTTACATAGTCAAATTTTTCTGCATTACCTGCACCTTGCTGAGGAGAGAACAAATGAATATGTTAGAGATGTTGCAAATGATAAGTACAGCATCTAAAAGGTAACACTAAAATAAAAATAACTACTTTTGACAATTTAAAACTATAAAATTAGCAAGACTGAGCAGTTTTATTATAATCAAATGAGTTTTGAGTACAAATATCAAGATTGGCTTGCAGATAGGTTACAAAGTGGGAAGTATTTTGGAGTTAAAGGGGGATTTAGTAGACATGTGTATTAACGGTTTAGCAAGTTAAAGAAAAATATGCCTCACCATTAGGTCTAACTATGTCATATCACTGTCCCCAAATATGGGTTTCTTGTAAATTCTAAGTACATTTACCATAATGCATTTGTGTGTATGTGTTTAAAGATGCATATCTACTTTAGGTTATATGTGTCTTCTGTGAAAAGAGCCTGTCAGCCAAAACAGTGAAAAGGGAAAAGAGGGAAGAAAGAATGTCTTCCTCTGAGTAAAATTCACAGCTTGTAACTCGGTGTACAAGTCACAAGCTGGATGATTCTGCCTATATCCAAAAAGAAAACACAGCAAAAGAAATAAATGGAGACAAGCATGCACATTTACAGTGCTGTAGCATATCCAAATATTTATGTTGTGGATGCTTTTTAACTTTACATATAAAAAGGCTAATGTGTCATGTGCGAATGACGTACATTTCAAGTTCTACACTTTACTGTGCAGAAGAAAAAAATAAGTGACACTGATGGAGATGTTAAAGACTCACTAAATGGGGTTTCTACAGAGCTGATGGAGGAGAAAGAGAGAGAGAGAGAGGGCAGGGGTCACGGGACTGGGAGAGTGCGAGGAGATAGATATGGAAAAGGAAGAAAAAATTACCAACGTCATTTGACCTGCAGCAGCAGTCATTATTTCCCACAGTTCCTAAGTCTGGAAAATATGCAACAACATACAAAAACAGCAACATGTAGCCTTCAAGCACCATGTAACAACAGTTTGGGGCAAACAGCCACGGCCACCATCCCATAGTTTTCCCACCAAGGTCAAAGCTAACTAGGCAACCTGAACAACAGCTTGACATTTGGGCTTCTGTTCAGAAAAAAAACATATTGACACTGATGACAATGGTGGGCGAATGTTGACAGACACATATTCACATTCAAATGTGATGTGATGTCTTTGAATGATTTCTGGGTGTGATTAATGCAGCATGGCAGGCAGTTTACAGGTTTGCTGTATGATGGAAATCTAACTTGCACATACAAGTCTCCACATGCTTCAATGTGTACAGTCTGCTTCAAAAACCAATAAGGAAACTATTGGGTAACCTCATTGATTTGAATACAGCTATTATAAGGTTGATGTGTATGTAAGGAGGACCTTGCTCTACTATGTGCTATTTCAGGGTTTATGAGTGATTTTCTTGAAACAGATGACTTAAAAATAAAATGGATGTTCCATCTGCTCTATATTAGCCCAGTTTAGATCTGCTCACACTGTTGCCAGCAATGTTTAAGAAACAGTTCAACATTTTAGTGAAAACACTTATGTGGTATGATGGTTCTTAGAGTGATATGATATGTACACATGAGATCAATATTAATCTCATGTGTACAGGGTTGAAGTACTGACATGTTTAGATTAAAAACTCCAGGCTGGGAAAAGCAGCTATCTTGGTTTGTATACAAATTCACAACACAAAAGTTCACTATTTAACACAATTTTATTTGCACAGATTTGAAGTTGTGATCCTCAATTATCAACTTATTGTCTATCTGCTGTTTGGCACTGAGCTATTACTCTGAAAACCTTTTTCTGCACCAGATGACAGTAAAGCAATAACAGTAAAGTTGTGGGTCAGAAAACCAAAACAATGAGCTACAAGAGGGTAAAATATTATGTAGTGTCTTTGTTTGTGCAGAGCAGAACTACAGTGCACACAACTTTGTGGAATCAACTTCAAACACTGTAAAATGATTTACTGTAACAACTGTGTTAACAAAGCTACTCTATTCTCTTTCTATTCTACTTTTAAGTACCTGAGATCCAGAACTTAACTCAAAATCACACAGGCCATGTGCTTCAGCACGCCTCTCAATCTATAGAAAGGATAACTGTAGCTCCATCTACAGTTTATTTACTCTCTAGACTGCTTTGCTTCAAGTCAAACAAAACTAATAAACACACCTCTCAGCTGTGATTGCACATAGTTTCTTATATACAGTATGACAAAGAGGATATGATTATTTATACAACACAATTTAGTCTAAGAGCTTGGTGCAATAGCTGGGAAAACATACCTCTGAAAAAAGCTAAAGTCCAATACCAGTCCTTGAATTTGGCAATTTTGAAGCAATAAACAAAATGTTGAAAGTAATTCTAAATTGTGAGAAACTAATTTCATGATCTAAATTATTAAAGCAATAGAGCTGGCTATAGACAGCTCTTCTGTGAATAAGGTAACACTTTAAGGATTCCCAAGGAGGAAATTTGTGTGTGAGTGTCAAAGAATTATATTTTTGACCTGCAAATGACCACTGTCACCTATAAAGAACATAATCCAACACTGCCAGTGTGCAAACATATTGACAAAGCTTTATTTTCACAAAGTTGACTTATGAGCTGCAGCTTGTTTGATTTGATGGATGATGGGCGATTCATTTTTGTAACCTCATGATCAATCTGTCTTCACACCGAGTTACATAAAATGAATTCAAACAGTCTTATGAGGTGATGTGTCAAATGGGGTATCATCACACAGTTTGTCTATCTTCATAAGACTGCTGTTGGTCTGCATGCACCTGACTCTGACTAACTCTCTATCCAGGCTATTTTCAGTGGGAACAATAACATTGTCTGTGCTTGGGTGGCAAGTACCCTTCAGAATGGATTAACACAAGTCTTAATTACCACAACAAGACACATGGCAGTGGACTAAGGAAGTGACCTACAAATATATGGCCTACAAAGTGACCTACAAATACTTGACTACATGCTGAGTCAAGAGTCAAACATCTGGCCAGGCTCAGATAGTCCACTGAATCAGTTGCAATACCAAGAAAAAAACAAAACAGAAAACCCCACAGAGACTACTGACAGTGGTTTGGAGAAGGTGTTAAATCTTAAAGATCCTGCATTTCTGTGAGTTTGCCTGAGTGGGTTCAAACACAAGTAGGTTACTTAGGCTGTTGTTAACCAATCAAGTTGTATTTGCTATCAACATAAAAACCTTGATTTTATCTAAAGGATAAAGTAGCTAATTAATACCTTGTATACAAGGAATTTTCTTGCTATGTTTTCAGTGGAAATGACACACACCCATACCCACCCACACCCACACTAAACACAAGCATGGAGAAAATAAAAATGTTACTGCTTTTACCTTTATCAGTGAGGTACAAACAATGGCGCCAGCGTTCACCATGGGGTTGTGTGGCTTATCTACAAAACAAAAAGTTAATATTGGGCTTAACAATCTGTAAGATCAAAATGTAAATGTTTAGACATGTTTTATGAATCTTGAGAGTTTTGTATATAGACACATCAAACAATGAGATCAAATATGTAGAGCACAAACACTCAGATGTTAAAGATAAAATACTGTACTGTTGCGTTATAGGTGGCTTTGAGTGGCTTTATAACGCACATAAAACAGCAACGGAATTTACAAATTTAATGTGCAGTTTTACTTTGGAAGTTGGATGTCATGTGTTAATATTTTAAATAGTGGTATTTGTTAGTCGTGGTGACAAAATCTATGTACCACTTGTCCTTGCATCTCTGCTAAGTTGTATAAACTAAACTGACCTTTGCATGTACTCTAAGCTAAGTCTTAGAGTGCTGCCAATACTAGATTACAAATCCTATTGAGAACAAGTAGTTCCACCAAATTAAAGTATTACAGTTTTTCCTGCCAGGCAGAGTTCATATGTGTTTGTGTAGATGTGGATCCTTGTCTGTGTTCACTGAGAAGGACTGAGTAAAAACTAATCTACTGCTGTGAAGCCAAAGACATTTCTTGTCACGCTATGGTAATGTTTTTAATGTAAAAATCTTCATATAATATACTGAAGTCAGGTTTTCCTGTTAATCATTTATCGGTTGTTGACATCACTTGACTTCTGGCATACTCTGTGTCCCTTACAGAACAGGCCATAACCTCACTGGTGTGTGATCTCCTTACACAACATGACAAAGATGGGTGTGTCCAGCAGGCAAAACTCAAGTACAGGTGTGAGGACAAGATGTCTTCAGATTAAGCACCAGACTGAGGAATGTGGCATTTCCTTACAGACAGAATAAACTGAAGTCTCACCTTCTTCATTCAGGAAAAGCTTATTGAAGCGCAGGCCACTAGGCTCCTTCCCAATGAAACTGTGCACATACTCAGTGCCATGGTCATGGACAGCAACAGCATACTTCAGAGGCTTGACACATGACTGCAGACAGAAAGGGACTTTTGTGTCTCCTACTGTGTGTCTACAAAAAACAAGTGACAACTTGTCAAAGAGGTATAGCAGTCAGTAATTACAATTAAAAAACTTTTTTAAAATATCAGAATGAGGTCCTACGTGAGAGAACAAAAGTGAGGACATAAAATTGTGTTATGAAGATCTTTGAGCTTTACTATACATAGAAAAGTGAGAGGATTCAGGGAAAACCATAAACTTCAGTAACCTTATAATGTTAGTAACAGTATGATAACATATCATTTTAATGCCATTGTTATCTTTATGACTTCCTGTGTTACACAAACATAACAAATCTACACACCTAGGGTATTTTACACTGGCCAGTCGGAACAGACTGATCAAGACACTTGAGTCCTGCATTTTCAAGTATCTTTAATCTTAGTCTTCATTGAAAGACAAGGGGGTTTACAAAGGAAACCCAACACATTTAAACACATTTATAATACATGTGTAGAAAAGAATTGAGACGATGAAATTTTGCTTAAATATGAGTATGTGCACACATTTTATTTCCTAGGTGTTCCCTTTATTCTATCCACCCTTGGCACATGAAGGTGCAATGTACAGAATAATTATTAATCATCATATTGCACTTTACAATTTTCCAATGTGATTTGTGTGGATTATATTTAACACAAACGGAATCATGTTTTACCACAACTCATAAATATGGGTTGTTAAAATAAATGAAAGCTGTCTAGGTAACACTTTCACAGAAACCAGTGTCTCTTTAATAGTCACATAGTAGCCTGCTCATGATTGTCTCACCTCTGTCCATCAACTGTGCACAGAGAGACGGCCCACAGGTCAGGGCTGAATTTGGCAAGCTGAGGAATGTAGTCTGCGACCTGAAAGAGAGGTACGGTGGTCAGTGCAAGTGTTAGTTCGGCAGAGGTTCAACTTACAGCACTGACGTCTACTGAGGCTCAGCTTTCAGTGGAAATCTGACACCAGTCCACAACAACTAAACTGACAGGTCAACTCCTTATCGAAATATCAGACAGGAAAATTCCACCCTCAGATCTTCAGGTCTAACAAATTGTTTACTTTGCATTTTTTATCTTTATTACATTAAACTTCCCCATTTTCAAGACCTCAGATACGTTTCTACTTCCCTCACAACATATACACAAAGCTGGCTCATCGTCTTTTGCTCTCCATTTTGGATTTACATCCACACCAAGCTGTATTTTGAGACTTGCAAACACAGTAGAGTGGATTTGTTTTGAAATGACAGTAATTAGGGGTATGTAATGTTGATTAAGTTGAGGGATGCACAGTAAAAAAATAGGCAGCTGGAGCTGTCAGTCAGCCTTAAAAATAACAAGTGGACAAGATGAAGTAGAGATATAGGATAGCCCAGTATAATTTCAGCCCACTGTATGGGACCATTACAAATTTAGAGTTACCTGTAACATTGATGGTGAAAAGTGAAAATGGCAACTGTGTGCAAGCACTGAGCAATGCATACTGCTTATGTTAGCAATACTTGCTCGAAGAAGAACAGTATCCCAATGCTGACTGGACAAGGAGAAGAGAGTCAGGCAGAAAACAGCAACTCATTCTCTCTGAATTTAAGCCTCTCCATGCAGATTCAGACAGACTAAAGCTTTGTGAGTGTTTATAATGAAAGGCATGCAGCATTGTGCTGCATGGAATATTGGAAAAACAAAGAATGTGACCCTGCCCACACACAGACACAGGCTGTGTAGCACTGAAGATCCTGTAACCCTCTTTGTTATCAATCATTAACCAATATTTACATTGATTTTGTCAACTTGTGGCTCATAAAATTTGTATATATTTTTTTATTGTTTTAAATTTTACACTCATAACAAAAACATGCACATGACCAGAATATGCTGGTGTCATAAGCTCTGGCAGTGTCAGGAAATGCAGTTTAGTTGTTTGCCAACTTGAAGAGTACAATAATGAAGAGTTTTAGTTTTTCCCTCTTGTCATATCAGCATGGATGGAAATCTTCAGGAAAACTAACTAAAAAAAAAACTGTTAAAACCACCTGCCATTTAAAATGTTTTCTAAATCAAGTTGAGTGCACGTCTAGTTTCCGTTTATTTGCATAGACCCTTTTCACAGCAGACATTTTGACTCCGCAGGAAAAGCTCAGGGGTAAATAATAATCATTGTAGATGGTTTGTCAGCTGAACATGTTCTGTTTTGCTTCAAAGCTTTCTGATACTGCTGTAGTGATATTAAACTGCTGTTGATCTTTTTAGGTCATGTGCTGAATTTCACCATGCACACACGTAGAATTACATCCCATAAAAACGCAGGATACACAACGTACATCATTAGAGAGGACATGTGCTTTTGACAAGTCAAAATGCCTGCTGTACAAAGAGATGATTCAAACCCTTCTCTTGGCTTCAGGAGGGTGAAAATTACCACGTACTGCCTCCAGTACACAGAGTCACCAGATGCTTTCCATCCCAGAGTTAAGTCTTACTGTGGAGGACAATCATCACCATTCATTCTTTTTTTGCTGCTGCTCTCTTTAAATGTCTGAACATTTTCGTAGATGGTGCCGAAAATGTCATGACTCAAACAGAAAGCTGCTGCCAAAGAGAATCCTGCACCAATATGCAAAAGTAGCACCCAGCTCTCTGCGTCTGGGAACACCACTCTGATATTTTTAACATGTTTGAGGGTAGATTTTTCCCTCATGAGTTGGGTGGTTTTAAGCAGATCAAAGTCCTGCTGCTGGCTCTCTGAATATGTAATCATACAGTGATGGATGCTGTAGATAGCAGCTGAATGCAGACTGAAACCCACATAGTTTAATTAGACTGATCGTAATGAATATATATGAGCAAATATATCATAATTATGACAGTGAGAGAAAAGAAAGAGACATGGCTTTAAGGACATACCTGTCCTCCAGTGAGTTTTTTGGCATTATCATACAGCTCATCAATATGGGAGGTGAAGGACTGAAAGTCTGGGATGACAAACTTCTTGCGGAAGGCCTGAGTGAGCAGGACAATGTTGCTCTGGACACACCTGATAAAGGAACCACAAAAACCATGTTAAAATATTGTGACTGCGTGCATTTAAGGGAAAAAGTTTGTCAACCAAGTTTGCAACCCTGAAGTCTGACAAACATCTATGAATGTTGCCAAAGTGGCTGATGAAGACGCTTCACCACAACATTAATCTATGTAGCATGATTCAGCAAGAATTCATATAGTGAAATCATGGTCACTGTCTGTTACATTATCTAAGGGTTTTAAGGACATGCTAGAATTTCATTACATTATATTAACTTTTACTTGAGTGCATAGAAAATTGCAGAATAGATTGATATTAAATAGGAGCTTTCTGAATTGAAAATGAATTCTAAATTAAACAGTCATCAGTGTCAGTGATGACAAAACCAAAACCCCCAAACAGTTCTCTTGAAGCCTGAAAGTGTTTTCAAACTGGTACAAAAACACATAGTAGGTGTAGTGAAACTAAATGAAAGAGGACTTGAAGTTTCTGTAGACAGAAATCTGATTTTAACTTCTGATTTCTGAAGAAGGAAGGAAGTGGGAATTTCCTCTAGTGTGTCCAGCATGACGTGACATAAAGCAATGTTTCAGTGGTTCTAAAGTGTGAATGGCATTTTTGTTGTGGACCCACAAGTGTAAATGAGCTGCTGTTTGTTGGGGTGCTATATAACTCAAACAATAAATCTGTCAGATGCACGCTGGGTGAAAATACAGTTATTTAAATTCTTTGGTATTATGATAAAGAATACTTTATGTTACAGTGTGTTTGTGCAGATGCATAGTTTTAAGGTTTTCTAATGAAGCGCAAGAATATTACAATCAACATTTTTAATTAGAATCTTATGCACTGACAATGCACATATATCAAGTCACAAAAACAGAATTACTGACCAAATACTGTTTGATGGATATAATTTTTTCGGGTTGACGCAAAAGGTAAATTTAAAGTTTGTATTTCATTAAAAATGTCAAAAACACCTAAATGCGACATGACTTACTTCTTGAACTGTTGCCTGTCCAGTGTTACACCATCTGATGTCTTCTTTAGGGTTTCTTTGAGTGTTTCCATGCATTCTTTCAGCCGGGGATCTCCAGTGCGAAGCCCTGTGGCCTTTAGCGCCTACAGTAATAGATGACATCACATAACTGCATTTTAATAGAAATAAGCTGACGGGATATTTAAAAGTAACATTAGATAGAAACGATGTAAGGGCAAAGTGAAACGTCATGTTTGCGTGGTTAGTGGTGTGGGACCACTAAGATTTCATGACTTTCTTTGCACTTAAAATGCACTTTCTTATTAAAAAAAAAAAAAAAAAAAGATTTAGTTTTTCTCCTTGACTTAGAGTTTTGCTTGTTTTGTACCTCACTTGTAAGTCGCTTTGGACAAAAGCGTCTGCCAAATGACTAAATGTAAATGTAAATATCTATAGAAAGTT
>OMLM01001244.1:0-13570 GCA_900302695.1 Helostoma temminkii
CCATACATAAAAATAATTGAAATGAAACAGCAGAATAATTAAATCTGAATCTTTTTATTGATATTTCATTAAGAAAAGTCGTGTGATTAACTTTTATATTCTAAAAGAGGCAGAAGTTAATCAGTGGTGACTCTGCGGGAGGTTTTCTTCAACAGAAATGTTTCAAATGTTTTATCGCGGATTTACTAGTTGATGCAGTTTCACTGCCTCCCTCAGGATTTCACACTTTTTACCAGCAGGTGTCTCCACACAACCGCTTGTGCTCCAGCCAGACTGTGTTTCAGTTTAACAGACACAAAGTGCATCAAATTAATTCTCAGGTTAAATATTCAGCACAGAATCGGCATCAGGATGTTAGAAACGAGTGGATTATTACGAGAAGATGCTTTATGCGTGGACAATAGCGTGAGGAGACTAGGTGTGTGGAGTGAGGCGTGTGCGTGCGTCTGTGCGTAAAAGGGAGGGAGAGACCGTGGGCGCAGTCACACCGAGAAGAAGAAAAGCTCTGAAACACATCACACAGTCGTTTAATATTCGTTTAATTAAAAGCGAACTGAGCTGGAATCCGTTTGATTGGCTTTTTAAAAAGACTTTGAGAACAGTGGAAACTTTATTTTTACTTTCCGTGATTTATTACCAAGTCTGCTTGGAGCAGGTGAAGACGAACAACTGAACAACGTCCAGGTGAGTTCAGCGAATCAAACTCACCTTCATCGCACTTGCATCCTTAAGATTAGTGTTGGTTTTACGCCCAGAAAGGTTTTCATTCAAGGTGAAGTTCAAGAAAAACAAACGTTGTGTCGTGTTTGTGGATTTTAAAGGCGCAGACTCGCTCTCTTATTCTGGGTAACGTGAAGTGGACTCGGTGGTCGCTGTTTTTTATGGATCAGGTGCATAAATTACATCCTGACAGATGTGTACGCAGTGGAAAGTGATACTTCAAATAGTTTCATTTGTTTCATGGCTGCATTTTAAAGAGACACTTTTTTTTCAAATTAAAAGCACCATAAGTCTGTTTTGTGGTTATTAATGAAGCTAAAACCCAAACAGGAATCTGGAGGTGGAGCTTCAGCACCTGTGTGTCCTAGATGTGGATGTAATGGTAAATAAATGAGAATGTAAAGCTTATAAATGTACTGTAGAAAATGACTAACTTAAATTAATGAATATCTCAGATGTAGAATCTAGATTTAGTTTCAGGGACTTGCAGGTGTGGCCACAGGGTCTTTGTGATTTCAGTGTTTTACTGGAAGGAAGCAAATTACTAAGTAATCAAATTACCAGATACCTCAAAGTGGCCCTGAGGGCTCGGGACCCTGAGTCAGCTGTTGGTTTCCGTGTAGCTGGATTAGAAACAGCTCTGGAGCTTTAAGTCTCATCACATTGATTTAATCTACTAATTGTCTTGATCGATTGATTAGTTTCTGAACATTTAGGAAAAGTAGGACAAAGTTTACTTTCTTTTTATAAGCTGATGCTTCTTTAAAACACTGACTCTACTCAAAAAATCTGTTTCTTTGGTGTAATCTTCATCTTTATTTTGAGGCACATGCTAACGCTAGCTGGAGTTGTTTGTGGTAGTGTTGACTACTTGGTGTCCCAGTTTTGATGCTGTTGACCCAGACCAGGTGCCTCTGTGCTTGACAGATTAATGATGGCAGCTACCAGTCGGACCTCCATCAGTTTCAGGGTGGAAACAACACAAAAAATTCTGGGTTAGGTTCAGGTAAAAGATAAAAGGTAAATGTCTCTGTAGTACAACACACAGTCGATTTACAACCCTGGATGAGATAATAAAATATAAGAGTTTGCATAAAAAATATATAATAATAATAAAAAATACATATATAATATAAAGTATATAAAGTGGTTAAAGGTCATCTTCTCAACAAAATGCATTGATATTAATGTGATAATGTAATATAGTACTTTTTAAACTTATTTTCATGATAATACTCGTACTCACTCTGTATGTACTCATATGATTTTGCTAATTCTACTTGTAATGGAGTGTTTCTCTGGGGTAGTACGAGTACTTTTACTTACAGAAAGTAGGGGCACCTTCTGTGCTTTGTGTGGTTTATGGACACAAACTGAAAACAAGCATGTTAATAGTTTTTTATAGTCAATTAAAGGATTGGTTATGCTCACAAAGCTGCAGTCAACAAAGAAAAATGACAAAGTGACACAACTGAATGTGGGTACATGGAGGAAAAGAAGGAGTTGGTGTCTTTGTTCCAGAAATATGCTGGTTGGGTCACAAAAGTCAGAAAGGCCAAAGCGTCTGCCATCGATTTGTCTGAGAGACTCGGTTCAGTGTAACCAGATCTGACGGGGACCAACAGAAAGACAAGAATGCAAAGTTCAACTCGGATTTCATGTTTTTCAGTAGAGAGCACTGAAAAGGTCCAACTGGTTACCCACTTTCTGATTTAATACAAGTGCACAGGTGGAATCTCAATGTACAAAAACAATATTTGACTTTGTTAATGATTAGCGTCGGCACTGAGAAAAAATTCCTACAGTTCAGTTCACCTCTGAAACAGTTGAGCCACTTTTTGTTGCACGTTTTACAGGTAAACACAATGACTGAAGGCTGTGTTTAGAATCCAGTACGCGTACTGTGTTCTGACTCATGCAATTGTAATGTTTGCTCCATTGGGTGGAGTATATATAGTATCCTTATCTAGCACTGGTGATATATTCATCAACATCAGATCTTTCTCAGACTCTCCCTGTTCCTTCATCTGAACAGGTTCTGTCAGGATCCAAACTGAACTCCGGTATCTCCTGGTCACAATGGCTGACAACGTCACCCCCCGAGGTTGCGGCTCTAATTTGAACTCCCTCTATTACAACCTGTGTAACCTCGATGCCGTGTGGGGCGTCGTTCTGGAGGCCTTCGCTTCAGCCGGCATCGTCTTCTGCTTCGTGCTCTTCATCTCGCTGCTGGCCACCGTGCCCTTCATGAAAGGCAAGAAACGCAAGAGCTCAGTGGCTCTCAACACCTTCTTTCTGATCTTCACAGCTGGCCTCTTCTGTCTCACTTTCGACTTCATTGTGGGAAAGGATTTCTCCACCTGCGCCTCAAGGAGGTTTCTCTTTGGGGTACTGTTCGGCGGTTGCTTCGCCTGCCTCCTCATGCAGTGTGTGAGGCTGAACATCCTCGTCAGGAAAAACAGCGGGCCCCGGGCTTGGGTTTTGTTGCTGGGAGCGTTGGGGCTGTGGCTAGTGGAGGTGATCATCAACACAGAGTGGCTGATCATCACACTAGTGCGGTACCCCACGAATGGTGGCGCAGCTGTACCTTGCAACATCGCCAACAAGGACTTTGCAATGGCTCTGATCTACGTGATGACCCTGATTCTGTCAGTAATGGTGGCAAGTCTGGCCATCATGGGAGGCAAACACAAGCAGTGGAAGAAGGAAGGCATCTGCATCTTTCTGGTCAGCCTGCTTTCCGTGGGCATTTGGGTGGCGTGGATCGCCATGTACGTCTACGGGAACGGTGTGCACGGGGGACCGACGTGGGATGACCCCACCTTGTCCATTGCGTTGGTGGCGAACGGATGGGCGTTTCTCATCCTCTACACCATTCCTGAAATGTGCTGTTTGACCAGCAACGATGAAAGCCAGCAAGGCTACAGAGAAGAAGTGTATCCGAGCCGAGGAGTCAGCTACGAGACGATCCTGAAGGAACAGAGCTCCCAGAACATGTACATGGAAAACAAGGCCTTCTCCATGGACGAGCCAAACCAAGGTACGTAGTGTGTGGCTTCTCCCTGTTTAGTTTAATTCAATTCAAAAGCACTTTACTACTGTATGTAAGTTTTAAGACCTTCATCATCACTTAAAGTGTTTATTGCACCATTACAGAGAAACTGGATTACACGTGTCCGTTTTGAAAGAATCCCCAAGTGACAGGTTTTGAAATGTCTGTAAACTTTGTCCATTACAAAGGACAATAACTGTCCGTAACTGGTCCGAATCTGTGTTCTTTCTTTGTAAACTTGGTCTTTTCCAAATTTCCCACAGTTGGTTCTAGTTCCTCTTACACATAGGAAAATCTATGTGAACTAAGGTCAGGGTTGCACGGTTAATCTAATCTCAGTTGCGACAATGTCAGCCTGTCCATATTTAATTACATAAATATGTGGGTATGTGAATGTGAGGACCTGTTCTCTGTTTGTGTGCGGGTCGTTACCTGCACCGCAAATAAATGTCATATGACATCCAGGTGTGTAGCGTTCACAATTAGCTCCTGTCTCGCTGTATTTAGTGGCTTTTTTTAATTAAGCAACTACTTGTCCAGGTATAAATTGCTTTACGTGAGATGAGTCTTTAAAATGTGTCGGTGAATGTTCTCTGCTGTGACATGACTCAACCAGAATGAAGTGTGAATGAGCTGAGACGATCAAGGATTTATCCCTGTTGTTTGGCAACGTAAACATCCTCTCTTAAGTTAAACTTAAGTTAATGTGACTACTTAGATTTATTTTAAACAGTTTAGTTACGTGAGTTAATTCCATTTACTCTAGGAATTATATGTGTATTTTACTTGAAACCAAGTCAGTTTCCTTATATAGTTTAATTACATCGCAATCACGTCCATAATAATCCCAGTATGACTTGCGTCGTGACAAGTCACATGCTCATTGGTTGAATATATCTAGGTCAGGAAGATGAAAATAAACCCATCAGGAAGATCCTGTTTTATTACCTGTTAATTTCTCTGAGTGAAAAATTGCTATGCAACATGGAGAAATGACACACTTGGCATTTTCTCATAATTGTTTTGATTTTCTTTTCAATACGCCAAGTAAAACTCAGCAGTGTTGAGTGTTGAAAACATACAACACTGCCTTACACTTCAAACACAATTGGGTTTACGTTGTTCTCTCCACAAACAAATCACACATCAAGTAAAAGGCCTCTGTACACTTGTTGAGTAATAATTGGAGATAATTAGACTATGCTGAATTCAAACCTTCTTACATGTGAGTATGTACGATTATCATCGTCAAGATTATATTTTTTTTTTATAAAAGCAAAACTATCAAATTTTAAAATGTGAGAATTTGCTGCTTTGGGTGGGAAAATTTATTCATTCTCTGTTATGACCTGATATCAGTTGTTTTTCCTTTGTGCTCAACACATCAGTTTCTCCACATCCTAGTCAAATACACTTCCTTTGTTACACTGTCACGTCTGGTTTGCTTCACATTGAGTGTACTCAGGGATTTATTGACAAAGTGACAATAGTTGGAACATACTGAGCAAACATGCTAACAGCTGAGTGATTCTATTGGCGTTTTTGTAACTGCTGTGAGACTACAGTATCTGTCCTGATGGTGGAATATTTCTTTATTGGACAGCTGCTTGCAGGATAAATTCATATACTGTACATGTTGTAAGGGAACCTACAAGAGGAACTTTTGTAATTTTTGTTGGTTTTAATATAAGAACATGGCCAAACGTTTTGGCTTTTACACAGACTTCAAGCAGAAATCCGCAACTTGTGATCAGCACTGATAAGACAAGAATGTGTTGGCCTAGGGCCTGATATCCAGCATTTCAGAGCAAACTGCAGCAATCATGAAGCAGAAGGTCCAATCGTGTAAATATTGATTTGTTGTATAAATGTGATTTATTTGGCAATAAAAGGTCTGAATCATAAAATGCTCAGAATCATGAACAATGAGGCCTGAAGCATAAAGTTTGATTGAAACGTATTATGATGACTCTAAACCTGACTTAATGTTCTAGAGCTCCACGTTCACACTCTGTGAATCTCATATTGTGCTGGTCTGCATGCTTGAGGTGAAAACTGCATGAGGAGGTTACGTTCATGAGCACATTAATCACACAGTGACCACCATGACAGCATTGAATACAAAAGGTCAAACTGAGAGTTCATCAGTGGCGTAACTGTAAATTGCATCCTTTTCCCTGCAAACGTTGTTACAAAGTTTCCTCCTATGGTTGTTTTACATCTGATGATGACACCACAGAATTTGATATGGCTGCTGTTTCAGTCCTGAGCCGACCAGGATCTGATGTTGCAGTAAAAAACAAAGATCCAGCCGGATCAGGACATTCAGTCCCAGTCTGCAGCGTAATCTGTCGTGTGGCCTGGAGCTTGTGTAACTGTGGTACAGTGGCTGAAGTGGCTGCAAAAACATCAGTTATTTAGGAAATTGTTTGTTATATTCATCAAGACATAAATACAGTCATTCAGTTCAGTTTATTTACATTCATAACAAAAGTCATCTCAAGGCACCTTGAGAATATAAGATTATTTAAAAAAAACCAACAAATCTCCCCTTGAGCAGCACTAGGAGACAGTGGAGAGGAAAAACTCTCTTTTACGAAAGAAACCTCCAGCAGAACCAGGCTCAGGGTGGGCGGCCATCTGCCTCGACTGGTTGGGGTTGTTATCAAATAAATCTTTTATCCTAACTATGTCAATCTTTGTGATAACTGTGATAAACAGAGTACTGGAGAAATGGCACTAGAACTGGGTAAGGGATATTTCACTTTTCATTTAAAAGTTTTAGCTGGGATAGGCTCCAGCACACCCGTGACCCCTGCAAGGATTAAGCGGTATAGAAAATAGATAGATGGATGGATTTAAACGTTTTCTTCAATGTTTACTTCAAGTTACAGAAAGATAATTGTTTTTTCAAGGACTAATGAATGTTAAACGCTGTAAACAAAGCTGCTGTCGGAAATGAAAATGGCCAGATCTGGGCTTATGATACACAGCAGGAAAATGTGACTTTATTTAAGTTATATTATTTCCTTTTATTGTGCAGTGTAATATTGTTTCCCAGTGTTTCAGCTTTCAGAGTGATTGTGCCTTCATAATCACTCCTGTTAATGAGTCTCTAGCATCTAACTGCATCCCCACCCACTGCATCACACATAAAACACTCCCTGTCTGCCGTTCCCTCTCTAGCTCTGATTCCCACCAGCCACATCAAACCTTGTGTTTGCACTGTCTCCGTGACCACAGGGGTGTGGCAGCAGTTTCATTCGTAAGGGAAATATTTGACATATCGTTCACATCCATCTCTGCGTCACCGAGAGTGCAAACAAGATAAAGGACCGATGTCAGTTTTTATGTGCATTTTCAAGTTGCACATGAAAACAACAAACTGTGGCGAAAGTAACAGAAATGTTAATGTCCAATTTTCCATATAAATGCAGTGCACATTTTAAGCAAATATTTAGATTAGACTTAAAATGTATGTTAAATCAAAGTGTTGGATCAAAGAGAGAGAGAGAGAGAGAAAGAGAGGGAAAAGCACAAATGCGGAAGAGAGAAGACACAAAGTTAATGATATGTGATGGTGGTGCATGTGTAGATGGAGAGGAGAGAAAAAAAGGGGTCCCCCAGCAGTCTAAATCTAAAGCAGCATAACTAAGAGATGGTTCAGACTCACCTGAACCAGCTCTGACTATAAGCTTTATCAAAAATGTTAGTCTTAAGCCCAGTCTTAAAAGTAGATAGTGTCTGCTTCCCAAACCTGAAAGTAAAATACCATATTACTTGTAAACTTTTGCAATTGCAACCGCACAGCAAAACATGGTACTTACAGAAGTACAGTCTTAACAAAAGTAAGAATTTATATTAGAAATACACTGCCCCCTGCAGGATAACACAGGATTGCAATCCGCCGCTCCGTCACATTAATTCTGGGAGATGTGCACCTGCAGCGGACCAAACCATATGCCAGTAATGTGTCGGCACCATGATGTGAGTTTGACTATGTTGCTAGCAGCAAGTATATCTCTAGCTTTAAACGTACTGTAACTGAAGGTGTCACTCGATTAAGCTTAATGCAGCTGTTGAAAGCTGTTTTCACGCATGCAGCACACAGCAGGAGATTGTCCGGGTCAGGCACGTTCTAACTTGGGGAAATAGTCAGTTTCATTTTGATAAGGGATGGTCCTTGGGTAGAGAGTACAGCAGGCACGACGTGACACAAAAACAACACAGCAGAAATTATTTTTTTACAGCATATCAGAGAAGTATCGAACAGTTAAAAGCATCATAAATATTTACTATATTTTCTGGTGTTGTGCTGAGCACATCGACTGGAAACGCCCACTCACTCACTGTGAATACTCCAGGCAGTTACCTGCTGTACTCACATGGATTCACACTGATTTTACATGGACTTGAATTTTGACGTCCACGTTCTCACATGCAGTTCACCTGGGTAACATCTGGAGAAGTCTGTATTAAAAATGCATTTGTGAAAGCAGCTAAAGTTTCATAAGAGTCTTAGCTCAACCATGGAGAGAACAAGAACTTGGCTCCGATTTCTCTTAGTCTAGATCCAGAAAAACACACAAACCATTTCTTTAATGTGTGTTTCCATTCGCTACTGTTATGTTGATATTAGAAGTTGTTTTGTTTTTTTTTGACAAACAGCTAGTGGATCTTTTTTCCATTAGATTATTACATAAGAAAAAACTTAAACAAGAAAAGAAAAGGGGAAAAAAAATGCGAATATGCAACCTGTCAGTGGGCGTTTAAACACTTCTGCACATTCCAGTGTTTTAACTCTAATGTTGACAGTTTATATATTTCAACATTTTCATCTTTGCTTTTTCAAGCACAAAATGAAAATGGGTATAACACAGTTGCAGGAAACGTTTCTTGAGGTTAAAAAGTTGGCATGTACTGTAGATACAAGCTAAATGTTCTGCGGAAACACAAACATGAAACAAAAATTTAATATTTCCATCATGTTATGTAAATTAGTTTTTCACCATTTGAGGTTTGACTGGTGCTCTTGCTTTTATGTAGTTGTTTACAGTACAAACTGTATTCACAAGCAGGCAGATGACCTTCAGAGACTGTGAAAGTTATGGTCACTAATAGTCTGTGGAGCTGTTTATAGATACACTTTGGTGCGTGTACTTTTTCGAATGATGAAACTGGTCTAGTGCAACACAGTGGCTCAGTTTTGGTAATGTGGGAAACAAGACAAATGTGCTTTGGGGTGCATTTTATTTAATATTTTGCTTGCCACAAAAGCGAGGGGATTTGAATCTGTGTCCATTTTGTGTCAAACCAAATTTGAGCCTAATATGTGATGATTATTTCCCTTCTCATGCCTCTAACTACAAGTAGCGAACCATACATTTATACTAGCTAAACTGACTAGCTTTGGTTGTGTTTGGAAAAATGCCTGCTAGAAAACTCTACTAATTCTACTGAAACATCCAGTTTCAGTCTCAAATGTTCAACAGCAGGATCAGACCAGGCCTGTTGGACAACTGTCCTTTGCTGTGCTGCTACTTGGGAGTTTAGTGGCAGTTCGGCATGAGAGCAGGGGATTGGACCACCAACCATGTGGCTTGTGATAAGACAATGTTTATGATATTTATGTTAAGACGAGGAATTAATGGCCGTATTTTTATTCTGTCTGTCTGTCTGCGCATCTCAGGGTCCAAGCCCGTGTCTCCGTACGGCAACTACACCGGCCAGCTGCGTAGTTCAGTCTACCAGCCTACTGAGCTGGCTATCATCTCCAGCACAGTGGGAAATGTAAGTATACACACACGTGATGTGTTTACAGTGTGTGATGTGGTTACATTTGGATATGATCTCACTAGTGTTGAGATCAACAGCTGTTTATCTGCATTTCCTCCTGCAGGCAAATACATATTAAAACGAAGAACCTTTGACCATTTGGTATCAGGACTCAAGCTAAATTGGTTTAAATTTGACTAAAAACAAGATGGAAGGTGAACTTAGAGTAATACCTGCTCACCAATACAGGAACAACAGCTAATTATAGCAAAGGTTTAGCTCATTTTAGCACATGCTGTATCAGTGTAACACTGTTGAAAAGGTGCAGGTTGCACAACAGGGCAAAAAGATGTGTAGGAAAAAAGCAACAAGAAATAAAAAAATAAGCAATACAAAAAATAATTAGTTAAAATAGAATTTGCTTTAATGTCAGATAGTAAACACGTGGGAATTTCCACATGCTTCAGATGATGGTGCACCCAGAACTACTCACTGGTCGTTATAAACAATCATTATCAGTTATCATGAAATATCCCAATTTTTAGTTTTTTAGTTTTTTCTTTGTACTGGGCCAGCACACATCGATCAACATTTCTGTTTAAGCTGTTCAGTCAATTTGCACCTGTAGTACATGGGCGAGGTGTTAATTGCCGATAAGCCTAAGTGCATGTCTTTGGATTGGTGGGAGGAAACCGGAGTACCTGGGGGGAAAAAAAGCAAAACATACAAACTACACACAGAAAGACCCCTGGCCGACCCTTGGAATCAAACACAGGTCCTTCTTGCCCTCATTCCTGGTTTAAACATTTTATAACTATACACTGTAAAGAAGATTCCAAGCAGCAAGAAAATTAAGTGTCACTTTGAAAATATCTGAGCTTTTTAGAAACATGTAAAAAGAAGGGGACATTTTTAGAGAAGTATTTATTACTGCATGTGTAAACCACAGGTACAGACAAACTAATTGTTATCTTAGATAAGAATTAAGAATAAGATAAGATAGAATTGGTCTGGAAACAAGCGATCTGAAACCTTTGAGTGTAAGAATCTAAGTATAATGAATTATAGAGAAAAGGTTTATGATCAGATTCATTTTATTGCTATAGGCAGACAGGCCAAACGTTACTGATAAGATAGGTGCATTATCAACTTAAAGATGCTCTGCCTAACATGTAATCATGGGTGTGAGTTAAATAAAATCTGACTTTCCCAGTCAGTGATTACAAGTGGAAACCTGATAATAACCCACGTAAGCAACTGGTGCCCTTTGGCTTTCTACTCTGATAAGAGTAGTAGTGCGATGTATTGATGATATAGCTTAGTCGCATGGCACAGAAAGTGGTCCAATGTGACATTAAAAGGTGCATCTACATTGTCAGATTGGGCATTACTCTACTCCCTTTAGCTAGTGTTACTTACACATGCAGTGAATCTGATGCTACTGTCAGACATCATATAGTTTAAGGTCACATTAGCAGCTCTTTACTGAATTTGTTGTACGTTCCACTAAACTCCACCCAAACTTGTTACCTGAGACGTCGCCAACCGGTTTGTCCTCGTCCTGATAGCTTTTTCTCCTGCTGTTAGAAATAGGAACAATACATGAAAAATCACTAGCCTGTAACACAAGACCACATCTTCTTTATGGGTCTTCACTGCTGCTGTTTCACCGGGGTCGAGTAACGTTAGCCTCAGTGTTTTTGCACTGCACCGTGTACAGGCTGTAGAAATTCAATATATATTTGGAAACGAGGCAGGAAACTGTTTCAAAACGACTCACAAAATTAGCATTAACTAGCCAATTAGCTACTGATCATGGTCCGGTCACGTCATATTGATTAAACTGGTTTTATGTCAGTTAAGTCCTTCAAGACAGTATATCAGAATTTTTATATATTCTTAACACTAACAAAATTACTTTCAGCTACAAATATATAATTCATATTTGCACAGAAACAGTTTAAATGTATCACAAAGGTTTTCACAGAGACATAATTTAAAGTTTTTTTTTGTCTGAGCCATTTGGGGCCAAACAGAAGGTTGTTTCATATCTATTCCGTCTTTCATACCTCGGATGTTTTCATCATGGCCTGTGTTATAACTTCACACAGCAACCTGCAGACACCTATGACATTACCATTCCCAGAGCTTCCATCAACTCTGCAACCACCAGCGGGAGCAGCACCCCCTCAACACAACCCGAGAGTGGGAGCACAGCATACACACAGACAAATGGAAATGGTGTAGGTCAAACCCTGAAGAATCCCAACGCCACTCCTTCTTGCTTGTCTACTGCCCTGCCTAGTGCATTTACTCTTACTGTATCCACAGCAACTTTTCCTGCAGGTTGACTATCAATCATTTCTTTGTCTGGAGTTTTACCTCCGTCAAGGCCTCGTCATGTACCTAGTAGCAGGCGAAGTACATGGTCTGAGTGTACTCTGGACTTCTTCATTATTTGTTGCAAAATGCAACAAATAATGTTTTTGCAGAACTTTCTGTGCTTCTCTGTACTAACCATTTTTAATTCCTTCTCTCTGAGTATTAACCACTTTGCTCAAGATCTTAAGGTGGCTCTGATAAGTTTGTAGGTGGCTCTGAAAAGTTTGTAGGTGGCTCTGAAAAGTTTGTAGGTGTCTCGTTCAAGGACAGAAACTGTAGGCAGTTTGGATTCAAGTTCTCCTTTAAAACAGTCGTCCATATTAGGGGTGTATCCATTCTTCAAATCCATGGTTCACACCCCCAGGATTGTAGATTTATTAGATTTAGTTAGAGATCAGTTCCTGTCATGTATCAACAGGAAGATTTGTTACTGCAAGGAAAAACTCACTACACTACTACTACTACTACAACAACATTTAGATTTCAGACATTTTTAATCACCGTAGTGTCACAGGTAGTTATGGCAGACACTACGTTGTTGTTGTTTTTGTTCCATATGGGGAAATTTTTCATCATGCAAATCTTTACACAGAGAAAATAAACGCAGGGTGGTGTGTAGTAAATACAGACTGGTGTAACTTGTGCTGAACGAGCTGCAATCTTTTTAGAGTCACCATCAGGTAGTCAATATTACAAATGCATGTTTTTATTGGAGTATTTAGTCAAATTCTCATCATTTAATCTCTCTACCTCTGCAGGGCAACGGTTTGCATAGGACCCAATGGTGAACGTTGCGCCTCGCAACGTCCCGTCAAATAAAATCACTTCGCATCTTTCCATTTGCGCCTCCTGACTGTGCTGTTGTTCGTGGTTCTCTAAGCTGGTTCTAAGAGGAACCTTCTCCCCCGACATGTGGCGGTGAACGCTGGGTCATCGCCGCGGATAAAAAACAGTTGAACCTTCTATTGGCTGAATTAACATGTGCCTCCGAGTGTCAGACTGTGCCCTGCTTCATTTGGAAGTCAAAGCGAGGGGATTGAGCTGCGGCCTTTCTGCAGAAAAATGACTTTTTAGCGCAAACGATGACATCTGCTGCCAGCCGAAGAGTGACGCTGCTAAAATGAAAATATGATATTAACAAGTGCCCCAAAAAGACTATAAACAACAGTTTAGTAACTGTTACTGCCGTGGCAGCTACACACTAATGAAACATTTCCTACTCAGATGACAACACAGGCTGGAAAACAAACATATATGGGAAAGATTTTGATTCACTTAAATTCTAAATAGAAATTTTAATTACAGGAGCAAATGTTTATTTTTGTGCCTAGATTGTGAATAATGTAAAATTATATGACTGATGTTAAATTCATGTAAATATGTAGTTCATGTGTCAATGATTGTGTACTGCATGGAGGCACTGTATTAATTATAATATTTAATACTATTTAAAGTGTTACTGTATGCTTTGTGATTATTTTATCACATTTCTACCAATCATAAAAATTAATGAAAAATACTGACGTCCCCTCAGTGATTAGCTTGTTTCACTATCACTTGAACGTGACACAGTTTTCTTTCAGCATCATTTAAAAGAGATGATGATAGTTTAGTTTCTGCAACTTGTCATTTTAATGAAGA
>OMLM01001245.1:13324-28445 GCA_900302695.1 Helostoma temminkii
CTTCCTGTGCGTAAAAACGACACTAAAGTTGCAGAACTGTGGTTAAATGACGCGCAGGCTGCGGCTCCGTGTGACACAGCTCAACCTTCATCACCATCATCATCATCATCATCATCATCAGCTTCTCTACCTGCTGAACGTTTGTTTCCACGTGTCTTGACAATAAAGAACAAATGAGTTTGTAGACACACAACAGTGAAGTGTTGGACTCCACATGTTGGTGGTGACGCTGACATTTGTGCTCAGTTTGAATGACCTGTTGCATTTGTATCTTCTATCATTTTATTTCTTCTTTACATCACTTTGGCCATGACTCTACTCAAACATGAACATGAGGTATAGCTTTTACAGCGTGGACACTCCTCACACCAAACAGCTACTTACTATGAAACTGAGAGTTCACATTGTAAAGTGTCTTCAAGTGACGTTTGGGATGTTTGCACTATATAAAAAAACTAAAGTCAAACAGAATTAAATTGTATCACAACATATGGTATATGACATATGATATCATATCAACCTGTCATACTGTCATATCATATGAAATATCATACACACAATATAAACATAAGGTAAACACCTTCAGAATTTCCCAGTATGCATCAGTAAATTCAACAGAAACTGAGCGAGTTGTAACAAGCTGAACAATCTGTGCTGTGAAAATTCTTAAATTATTCAGATCAATCAAATCTGAATGTTACACAAAGAAAACAAGAGTAAATACAAAACACAGTTTTTAAATGTTTTATATATCAAGAGGAACAAAGCTGTTCGATGTGAAGAACTAACCTTCACAGTTCATCATGAAGGAGCCGTCATTAACCAGATTGTTTGGAAAGCTGAGTTCAGTTTCACTCGCCACACTGAGGCCTGATCACTGCCAGACCTGCTGAGCCAAGACATCACTTAAACAGAAGCTGATTGACAATATGAAGCAGCTAAAAGATCTAAAAAAGCAACACATCAAGCTGAGATCTGAGGGAATTCAAGAGCAGGTGAGAAACAAAGTCATTGACATGTATCAGCCTGGAAATTGTTACAAAGTCATTTCTAAGTCTTTTTGACTCCAGTGAACCACAGTGAGAGACATTATCCACAAATACAGAAAACTATAAACAGTAGTGAACTTTCCCAGGAGCAGCCGACCAGGAGGTTATAAAAGAACCAGAACAACATGTAAAGAACTGCAGGTCTCACTGCCTCAGATAAGCTCAGTGTTCATGATTCAACAATAAGAAAGAGACTGGACAGAAATGGCATCATGGAGAGTCCAAGGTGAAAGACACTGCTGACCAAAAAGCCAAAAAACATCTTGATGTGTGTCCAGTTACATCTGGAGTAAAACTAACACAGTGTTTCATAAACAGATCATCATATCAACAGTCAGTCATGGTGGGAGTGTGATGGTCTGAGGCTCTGCAGCTTCAGGACCTGGACGACTTGACATAACTGATGGAACCATGAATTCTGAGCTGTACCAGAAAATCCTGAAGGAGAAAGTCCGACCATCAGTTTGTGACCTCAAGCTCAAGCTCACTGTGGTGATGCAGCAGGACAGTGACCTGAAACACACCAACATGTCCGACTGCATAGTTAACAGCACGTGTATTTCCAGTCTTTCAGTAAACGCCTTATCCACCTCCGTTCCTCTGTCCTCCTCCTGTTACTGGATCCATTAACTGGGGCTTCGGTTTTTTTCCTCTTAGAAATGGAAAGTATTAATTAGTGTGATGAACTGAGTTAATATTGATGCCAGCGTTTCCTAAATGAGCAGCCAGTGATATATGAAGGAGTTCATCTGAACAAGTGTCTCGACTGGGCAGCAGTGTTTATGGTAAGCTGTTATGGTGTTATGGTTTATTAGGCCCAGTTATAGTATTTAGAAAACTGTAATAATCACTGGAAAATAATACAAAGTTTAACCATTAAAGCTTCTGACAATTAGTAAAATGAATCTGAACATTTACAGCTGCAGACCTGCACAGTGAAAACTGTCTGTTTAAACAGATTCCTCACGTTTAAAGTGGAGAAAAGAATTTCTGTCAATTAAATTTATTGAAAATTTAATTCCTGCTATTCTGTTTATGATGCTTCCATAAAGGAAACATTTCCTTCCAGTTTAAAACTACCGAACACGAGGCAGCTCTGTGTCGCAGAGTCATTTAAAATCTCTGGAGTCTGAGAGAGAAGGAGGAGGAGAAGGAAGATGCAGGTGATGTGTAAAGGATCTTTCTTTACGAGGGAGGAAAATGACAAGAGAGTGAGGAAACAAGGACGTGGAAGTAAGGGTAAAAAAGGAAGAATAAGGAAGGAAGAGTGAAGGAAAAAACAGCAAAGGTAGGAAGGAAAAAAACTAAGATAGAGGAGGAGGAGGAGGAGGAGAGATGAAGATGAAAGAATAAAATACATCAGTGGAGAACTGAAGTAAAAGCCAGAGGAGGAGGGAGGAAAGGAAAATCGTGACAAAGGAGGAGATAAAATAAGTGGAGCTGGAGAAGAGGAGGAGGAGGAGGAGGAAAAGGATGAGGAAGAGGAGGAGGAGGATGAGGAAGAGGAGGAAGAGGAGGAGGAGGAGGAGGAGGAGCGGCGTGGAGGGTCTGTGTTCACGCTTTTTACTGGTTGTGAAAACGGATTTTCCTTCGCATCATCACCAGGAGAGCTGTGATTGGCTGAGAGAACATTTCATACGCATCTCATTATGCACTTACAGAGGGGTGGACAAAATAATAGAAACACCTGCGCTCACAGCATTCGGTCCGTCTTTAAGGCTGAAGCTTGTTTTTACATTAACAAAATAATTATATTTTATATAGAAATATGTAACATAAAATGTGGTTTATAACCTTTTTTAGCTCCTGATTTTTAGTTTGTATATATTTTATTTTAGGTATATTTTAGTGTCTTCACTGTGTGAAGAATCAAACAGAGGCTTCAGTTCACGTTTTACACACATCAACACTTCACACTGAATAACCGTTGACAACAAATACAGCTATTTGCTAATTTATTAAAAATCAAAAAATCAAAGGTTTTATATTAACCAAAATATTAATATTAAAATATTAACCAATAAAAAAATGATTTCTCTTTCTGTTATTAACGTTTTCACATGATCTTTGCTGCTTTATTGTAGGAACTGTACAACAAACACTGAAGACTTTCACATACTGAAAGTAGAACACACAGCGATGACACGGATATCATGGATCATATTCCTGATTTACTCAACAGAAGTGAAATATAAAGGATTCCTACCATCTGGCCATTATCACAGAACTGTGCTGGTGATGCATCACCATGCAACTGGATCGATTGTTGATCCTCTGACACATTATAAATTATTAAAGTTAAATCAATCATCAAACTTTTTATTCTCTCTCCTGCCATCACACTGTGTCTGAAGACTTTACCACACAGCTCTAGAAATCTGTGCGTGGTCTACGGCGCTGTGCCGTGCGTTCCTGCAGACAAACAGGCAGGCGTGTAGATCTTCACCGTCTCATCCCAGGAACAGTCGACCACCTGCGGAAAAACATCAAGATTTCACCAACTCATTTGAACTTCAACATTTGAAACATATAAAGTTTTACTGAATTAAATCAGCAAACAGAATATGTTTCTACTGGTACTACAATAAGGAGAATAATGTAGGTGGTAGAGATGTCTCTATACTGACACCGTGTACTGATACTTGTAAAACTTTTCTAATACTGCAGCCGATACGACTGTTGTCCACCGCCTGCTCAGCTGCTAGAGACAGGGATGTCATTCCCAGCTGTCATCACACTGTGTCACTGAAGGTAGCTGACTTTGAGACATATTACAAGCAAAACAATTTCAGGGCTCACACACACACACACACACACACAAACTGCAGCATCATTAAGTACTCGTATCAGTAATTGTAAAGGCCGTAGACTCCAAATCTAGATATTCTTGTTTCCTGGTAATGGTTCTCATGCTTCCTCTCCATGTCTCTGACATCACTTGGTTTAAAGGCCTGTGTGTGTTGGAAAGACAGAGATAGGGAAAAACTATAAGCCACAAATGAGTCCACCACCGATCAGTTGGAGGTAAAAACACCACAAACCGGTGAAAAGCTGAATGTTCTCTTCAGTAGGACGGAAAACAGCAGCTGGACAGAAGAGAGGCTGATGAGAAACACAAACACAGATGTTCACACAAACGGTTTCATCTTCAGCCTCCAGCTGGAATAACCTCGTGTCCTCTGAGCTACAGGTGAAGTGTGGACACTCAGAGAGGACAGACAGCTCAGAGACAAGGTCCATCTGCACTGATGCACTCTTACATCAAAGTGTTCCATCTAAATTACCTTCCATTATCAGGTCTGGGACAAAGGCATTTAGAGAGACGATGCTGGTCCCCACTCAGTGGAATAAAACCTGTCTCCTCTCTTTACAGAGAACAGACTCTGTGATTTCCTCAAACACAGTTTGTATCAGACAATCATCTCTTGTTTAGAGGAATTTGTCCTCTGGCTTTCATCATTCTGCACTTAGGTACAGGTTGACATTATTTCTACAGGTAAAACATGAACACTGATGTTTCATCTACTATACTAGTAGATATAGTCAAAAAACAATCTAAGATCTCCATGTCATACTGGCTCTGACCTTCTAATCCAGGTTTCCAACAGATGTTTTAAAGTCGACATTCTCCTAAAGCTTCTACCTCAGGTCTGGTGTTTAACAGAGGGTCTGCATGAAACCCAGAAACACGAAGCGGACGAGAACAGCTGGGACACAACATGTCAGGTCCAATTTACGCATTTCTTAGAAAATTTGTAAAACATTAGTTATTAGTTATTACATTGCAGCTTTAACTGATTCTTCAACCTAAAATGTCTTGTTTCTAGTAGTGGGGTGTTGTGAGAAATATTTTTGAGGAAGCCAAGTGACTTCAAATCTGTTTCTTGTGTAGTCTGTCACTGCATGTACAGACAATGTAATGTAGCCAGATGAGCTATTAGGGCGTCTGCAGAGGACTATTTTAGCTAAGCTTCAGCGCTACCAGCTAGCTACTCTGAACAGACGTTAAGTTTCCTTGTTAAAAGTCAGAATGCCTCCCTTTCTTTTCCATACGCAGCTCGAGTGTTGGAGTTTCTGCTACAACATTTAATTTTACGTAAGTTGTTGCTGTAGAGTCACTTTAGTTTACCAACCTCCATAACACTGATATGATCCTTCCAAAGTTACCGTAAATGGCTAATGATGACAACCAGCGATAACACAGAGGAATAACTGAAATGACAACAAACACGAAAAGCCTGACTTAGCTTGGGCCTCCAGGAGCAAATGTCACTGGTTTCTAGTTGAAACTGAAACCAGTAACAAAAGAGGAAAACAGGAAACATTTAAACTGGAGAAGTTTCAGCAAATGATTAATGAGTCAATTTCCCCAGCAGGTGTAACCTACTATTAAATGTTCCAGACTTTCTAAAAACAGACGTTTCCGATGCAGTGGAGCAGAGAATACAGCAGCGTCTCCCCTCCTCTGTCTTTAGTCTATAATCAGAGGGGACATAGCTATCAGCTGGACGACGTGCCGCTGTGGGGATGTGGCTATCATCTGAACGACACTCCTGTCTGCACAACACAAAGCGACAGATGAGTTCGGCCTTCGCTCGCAGCTTTTCAAAGTCAAACACCGGTTCCACATCATCACAGGTGTAGGAACTCACTTTGTGTTGGGTTAATCAGTGAAGAAGAAGGAGCAGCTGCAGCCTGCCGGTCGGGGATGTGGGATTATAATAACATGACTGATGAAAGTCTGGTCCTTCCTGTCATTCTGCCGCAGGTTTTTCTACCTCGCTGGTTGCATTTAGGGTGTGAAGGTCCTGGAAGCTTGCCGTCAGGAAGAGTGGCACCGTTATTAATTATAATCCATCAACGGGACAGACGGCGTGCTACGTATCAGTCACAGTCATATTTGTTACGTCACATTATACCTGTTTAGTGTTACAGCTTGTGATTGTGGAATAAAAATGTCACTATGGGCTGAAACATGCTGAAACTAAATCCATCTGTCGGCTGTGTCACTGTTTGTGTTGGTACTCTGCTACTGGAAGTCATTTCACCAATGCAGCTTTATAATATAATAATAACATACTTTATTAAAGCCCATGGGGAAATTCTTTGTGGACAGGCTGGGAATCAGCTGATCAGTTGAGTGCAGTATTAGATGTGACACTGATCGTAAATCACTGTCACCAAATCAAAGATGGATGCACCCACCTCTGTGGCTGACACCACTTGGCTGTAAGGCAAAGTTACCAAATGTTCTGGCTGAGAAGATCAGAGGAAGCGATTTCCTGGTGTGTCAAGCTCTGAATATTCTGATGCACCAACCAAACATCTCATCCTGATGGACTGGTGACAAACGCTACGTAAGGACAAGTCCTCCACATAAAAAGACTAATGTGTCATTACCATCTTCAGATTATGAAGATTTTTAAAGTCATAAGGATTTTTGAAACTCAAAGAACAAGTTCATATATTGTTTGTGTCCGTTAGTTTGAACAGTAGCATCAAATATTTGATGTAAATTTTAGCAGCTGTAATTATAACACAGCAATTGTGTATTATTCACCTTGTGTTACCTTCTTCTAACACACACACACACACACACACACACACACACACACACACAGTTTTAGACATAATAGCTATAAAGCCTAGCTCTTTATCTTAACCCAACATTAAACATCTAAATCCTAACCTTAACCAAAACCTAATTCTAAAACTTTATTCCCAAAAACCTAGTTTTAAAAATGCTCTTGAGGAACAGTTCAGATGTCCTCACATTTTAAGAGTTAGGGTAAATGTTAGCAGCCGTAGTAAATATAAAACAAGCAAAGGAGAAAGGTGGTGGCATCGTATAGAGCAAGAAAGTCATCGTCAGGAGGGTGCAGTGGACGGACGGGTAAGAAAACCCAGGACACTCCCAGGAGAGGTCAATGTCTGATTGCAGTGTGAAACACTGTGATCCAGTGTTTAGCACTGTGATAATGAAGGAGCTGTAAGTCTGGCTGTTGGCCAGCAGGTCATTTTACTACTGACATCGATGATGAGGGTGGGAGTCTTTGGTTGGATGAAAACACGCTGATCTGAGAGTCAAAGTTAGAAGATGAAGAGCTTCTCGGGGCATGAGTAAGCAAAGCGTCGTGCCGTGAGTCACTCACTGAGACGAGGGATGCCCTTCTTTAATTAACTTTAACAGCCGGTCGTAATGGAAAGGCACAATCACCGGCCAAGACTGCAGCAAAGCACAAAGAGGGAGAGAGAAACGGCAAAACGTGTAACGAGGAGAGGACGAGCGGTGGGAAGGAAGAGGAAAACTAGAAAAACACTAAAGGGAGTATAAAGGAAAGTTCAAAGTCTGGTGCATGTTTAATGACCTTATTTACATAATGAGATAAAGATGAATGAAGAAACAATAATTAAAACTCTAATAAGCTTGTGGAAAATATGTAGGGGAAAGGCACACAGTGGTCGCACGTGAGAAAAGAGTCAACATGTGTTACCAACGATCTACTCTGCCCGTTCAGGCAGTTTATTTTCAGCAGGATTTAGCCTCAGTTTCACTGGTTTTTAAAGGCGTTTTCACAACTTAGTGCATTTGCTCTGGTCAGAAACACTTGCAACATTTATTCTTTTAATTTAGTTTCTTTCACACAGAGAAAAATCCAAGCGTAACAACATGGTTCATGCAGAAAAGTAAATCCAAAAGAACATCCTGTGTTCACGACGTAGGTTAACTTACACAGGTCGGTCGTCCTCCTGGTGATTGTTTATTATAATCACTATGAAGCACTGTGCTTCCTCACGACGAATCATCTCGAGCACATGTTGGGTGCACAAACCTTTGTTTTGGTTTGGTACATTTTCTAACCAACGATGGTTTATGGTCATAAAACCCACGAATACTGAAGCTAGTACACCAACAAGTTCTGTTCAGAATATTGTAACATCCAGTACAAGGATATTTATACACAAAATATACAGCATACTACAGTGCTATTGTATTAGTACCAGTATCAGCAATACTGTAACTGTGGAAGTTACACAAATTATTTCCTCCATCATACTGACTGGATGGTCGTCACTGCATTAGTGTTTTATTCACCTTAACACACACACACACACACACACACACACACACACACACACACACACACACACACACACACATCTGTCTCACAGTCTTAGGTTCCCCATCTCCTCACCCTAACCATCACAACTAAATGTCTAACCCTAACCAAAAACCTAACTGTAACCCTCTAACCTTAAAACCTAGTCTTAACCCCAAAAACGCTCTTGAAACTGTCCTCACAAGACCAAAATGTCCTCACAAGAATAGTATTTGAACAAAAGTTGTCCACACAAGGAAATAAAGACACACACCCACACACAAAATAACCATCAGTGAGTAAGTGTCTGTGTGGTTTGGCCTGCAGTATGTAAAGAGGGTAATCCATTAGATGCATGTGGCTGCGCATAGATACAACTAGACCAATGAAGGAGAGTGTGTGTGTGTGTGTGTAGGAGAAGGCAACAGAGAAGCGGAAAGTGATTAGAACAAGAAGTTATTAGACACAGAGAAGAGATAAGAGCTGAACAGGAGTCAGCACTGCAGGAAAGGAGCGTACGAGGGAGAACAGGGAGAGAAATGAGGTTAAAGTAGACACGAAAAGGACGAAACAAAAAGTCTGATGTGTTAGTGGGAGAGATGGGATTTTCAGAGGATTAGCCTGATGTCAGGTTCGGTAAACAGGTGGATCCATTTTTGGAAATGAGAGATTCATTTTAAGTTTCGCCATAAAACTGTTAATGTAGCACAACATGTCCCTTAAATCCTCTACAGCTGCTTAAGGAGGTTACAGACCTCCGTGTCCTCTGGCAGCCATGTTAGACCTCAGCACTGCTGATTACAGCTCGACCATTCAAAAACAATCACTACATACATAGATTATTCATGTGCTCCAAAAACCTGGACGTTTATGTCAATACTGACTAATGTGATTGTTTTTATGTATATTTAAAGTCAATTCATTCGATCAATTAATAATTAGCATTTTCCTGGTTTTCTGTATAAATCAGATATGAAATGTGATCTGATTTTCCCTAAAGTCCCAGATATCAACTAACTCAGTAGTTCTACTGCAGCTTTAACCAACCAGCTTCTCCCTCATTAACTTCAATAATGGTTTGACCAGTTTAACCAGTAAGTGCAATGATACAAGTGGTGCAGAATGTTTTGTACAGTGTCATCTGTTAAACCTCGGTGTCTTCATTCAGAATAACATCTGTGCCACTGAACCCAAATTATATTTCACACTGACACACTATAATTTTACCTCCTATTCCTATGCAGCTGAATGCTGCACTATAGGGCTCGGTTGTGTCTGATCATCTGAGAGGATCCTTTAAAATAAACCCACACTGGTGCCAACAGAGATCCTCCGGATCAGCTTGGGACATCTCTAATTATTATGCAGCTTTTGTTCCAGTTATTCTAATATCAGTGGAAATTAGTCATTGATCTGTGATTTAACCATTTTATTTGGTTTGGTGGGAAAAAAATCAACACATTTTTTTCTACCAACACAGGAAAGAAAAAAGAAAGAAGCAGTGGAAAGATCAGGTCTGTGCTGTCAGTGCTACTGTCACAGCTATTTGTGTGAGGGTGTTATTTTACAGCCCGTTTCCTGTAATGCCATGTCTGATAACAGCGCCGCTAACAATACAGCTCATTACTGTTGTTGCTCCCTCCCACGCAGACGCACACATACATTCTCAAACACAATACAGTTCATTACGGCATCTGTATTATTTTTACTACACAAACACAGCGGAGCAACTCAAACAGTGTCAGATTGAAAAGGGGAAACTGGCGGTCAGGACAGCCTGCCCTGTGATTGGTTGCAGTGGTTGCTGACTGTTTACCGACCCACGTTGTGGGTTCAGACCTCAGCTCGTGAAGCGCTTCACGTACGCACTTCCACCTTGTCATTGTCTGTGTCCTGGAAAAGTGCCCGCTCTGATTTACCAGCGAGCTATTTTTGGAGTGAAGTAAAAATCTGATAAAGGTGCATTTTGAGAAAATGCAGCAGCGTAGTGTAGATGGACAGGTGAGTGGAAAAAACAAGGCTGGAGATTTTAATCATTTCTAAGGGTTCGACACAAATAATACTTACTAGAAGGAGGCATTCTTTACTGGTTGTCGTCTTTTAATTAGATGTTTTGAGGACAATAAAAATCACAGCTTGAAGAGCAGCTTCAGAACCACGGACAGCTCCAGTTATACTGTGGAATTGTATGTTTTACAGTAATTTGAACTGTAATCTTCAAAGCTTCGCTCGTCTGTGGTGAAAAACACCAAGACTGTGTCCTGTCCCGGTATTCTAGTGGTACAGGAGCCCTGGTCTGGACTGCAGCAATGATTTTACCAGTTTCATCTTAGTTTGTAACCACTGAAAGCTATTTAATGGCCATTTTTACATTTTGCTTAAAAGGCTTTAGATTAGATTTAATTACTCTCAGCACACCATGAAAGCCAACCTGTAGAGAATTACTGAGAAAAGCTAATCAGTCTGTGCATCACAAACAAATCCAAAAACAAATACCTTGCTAACATTAAGACAAATTGGCATGAAATTTGCTGTTAACTGTCACTGTGCACAGAGGATGATGCCTAAACATTTTAACAACTCAAACATTTTGTGCAGCACCACTGACTGATCAATTGTGCAGTTTTAAAAAGTGCCCGTAGCGTAACTGAAATAACTCAATCTGACTGCTTCCTGGAAGGTTAGAAATCAATCTCAAAATGAATAATGTGGTTCGGAGACGGGTTAGCAGCGATGTGTGCACAATTTGTATTCAAGGTGTACTATCAGATACAACCACATAACGTTAAAAAGGCCTGAGGCATTTTAAGAACTGTTTTCAGATGTATATGTCCACATCTTGTATGAGTGATAACTTTGGTTCAATATTTATGACCTCTGACATGAAAAGGACCAATCAACACTAATTTCTGGTTTGGTTTTGGTCAGTGTTTCCTACTCATTTAACCCCTGACCTCATGTTAACCTCTACTGGATGTCATTTGGATTTACATCTGCACAGGGAAGGAACAATACAGCCTGAGAGACCTTTCTATTGGTTTAAATAAGTGGAAAAACTGGACTTTTTAATTGCTTCCTTACTTCAGCTCTCTGTTGTGTGTGTGGATGAGACCAGACTGCACAGAAAGACTGATGAAAGGCTCCGTTTCAAGAACTTCAGCAAACAGAAAGAAGTCAGATGTGGAGACAGTGACTGGATGGTCACCCGTTAACCAAAAACCCAAAGAGATGCTTACAAATACAAATACACTGGTGCCGTGAAGTTCAAAATTAGCGATCAAACAACGCCAAGAGACTAAACACATCTAGTCCACCATCCCTGATTCCTTGACGTGGCTCAACCTGGAGGTGGTTAGCAGCAGTGCTAACACTAGCCGGCAGCATCTGGAGAAATTCCACCAGTTGCACCACCCTGTCTCTAGGTAGCAGTTAATAACCTGTTAGTGAGACTGAGAAAATACTATGTAGGCTTTTATAAACACATTTTTTGGCAATAAAATATCATCTACATCGTTATTGAAAAGAATAATTTAAAAAAAATTGTGATATAATTTTTTGCCAATATCGCACACCCGTACATATGACCCTCTGAAGTTTTTTTTTTTTTGGAAGACAATTATGTTTTTTTTGTTGAGGATGCAAATTCAGGATATGAAAAAGATAAACATTTCTTGAGGTTGACTATGATGTTTCTCAGTCATCCAGGTGAAGTTACCTGGAAGGTGAGTCACGGTAACTGGGCTCCTCTTTGTTCAGTTGCCATGACTCAACTTCCAGATGTCTAATGAAGGACCACTGGTTTCACTGGTAGCAAAGAGAAAAGAGCCACAATGTGCAGGGAAAGAATTGGACCAATTTATGATGAGCCTATGAACCACTTCACAGATTTTTTATAAATTTGAGCATTCCAAACAAATCTATAATATTGTACTTTAGTTGTTAGCTTATCTTTAGCACAGATTCCTATCGTTAGTATCAGGAAGAAGTAATGTTTATAGCTGCTCCTGTTTTAAATTCAAGGCCCGGCTTTGTCGTCACACAGATGCAGTTGTGTAGCACTGGGCAGGTGAGAGGCTTGTCGTCACTTATCTGATTTGGAGCACCGATTACAAAATCTTTAAATAAATATATAATACCAGACCAACATGGTGTGCATTATTTAAAAATAATGCCATGGGCCATGATGCGATGGAAAATGTAAATAAAGTGTGTGCTTTACCTGGTTGGGGATGTGCAGGTTAAAGTCTAATCCACAGACGAACTCTGAGTGATGCTCCACAGTGTCCAGAAGGGGCTGGTTCCGACTGTAATCCCAGAACCTATACACAAAAAAAACATGCAGTATGTGAAATACCACTTCTTTAAACCCTCAGACATAAAGAAAAGGACCTCTAAATCATCAATCAGACAATAATTTAACAAAAAACAATGCAGCTAGAGTTTGAGAAATGTATTTCATGGTCCCAGGAGGATGAACCTTTAGAAATTCTGGTATCTGTTGAGCATATTCCCCAGAGGAAGAGCCGCTCAGCTTAAACTTGTTTCTGAGTCTAACTACATAGTCACATGATATTCGTTTCATTTAATTCTCTATTTGGGATGTTATAAATGATGCACTCTGTTTTTACAAAAAAGAAAAAAGTAGTATATATTAGATCAAAAAAGAAAGAAAAGAGCAATCTAGAGGACAAGATTATGAAAAATGAAAATGACAAAGAACTAAAAGAGAAAGTAGAACAAGAGACTGAGAGAGATGAGAATTGGATGGAACAAGAGAGCCAATAAAACGCTGCCTCCAGGCCTCGGGCAGCAGTGGCCAATCAGACTAATTGAAAGACTGTTTCTCTTCCTGATATGTGTGTGTGCACCGAAGCCCTGACGCAGCAAACACTCCCTCCAGACTCATCCACTTTGCAAATGTAATTAAATCATTTTCAGAGGGAACACTGCAGCTCCCACTGGGCTCCATTAGGCCTGTATTAATACTTGAACTGCCGCACACACACACACACACACACACACACACACACACACACACACACACACACACACACACACACACAGAATGAGTGATGAGTGTCTGGGGAGAGTCAGGCATGCTTAGATATTATATATTGAGTGAGTTGTTAGTGTAAATCACTGCTCACACACTTTTATTGTGTGTGCATGTGTGTGTTCTACAATACTCAGTAAAGACCATTCAGCACCAATAATAAGGATTTTGTTCAGGTGATGCTGACACTGACTGACATCAAATAAAAAAAAATTTCTCTATGAAAGTTGAAAGCAGAAGTGAAGTTTCTGCACAGTTTTCTGTACCTGTGTTCTTACAGGTTAGTGAAAAGCCCAAGTACGGCTCCAATTCAAAGTTCACATCTAGCTAAGGACAGATCTTAGAGCTGGAAGTGTCCTCGCTCTGCCCGTTTTATCCAGGATGCTCTGGGAGCAGACTGCGTGGACCTGGGGAGCCAAATATCCCAGCATGCACTTCGCACCACTTAGCAACAATACCAGTTGAACACACGCAAATGTTTCTACTACAGTTGTTGTTCTGTTGCTAGAAGTCTAAAAGAGAAGTTAACATTAGATTTATTAGACATGTGGTAGATAGATCAAAATAGTGCCTATTTGAAAATTCAAGCTTGCGATGTGTAACGTTCCGCTAATAATGCTTTTTTGCTTATAGCAGACTTTATCTGTCGTGACTCCATGCTTTGTTAAACATTAGCTGCTGAAAAATATATCGCCCAGTCAATATAGCCCATATATGTACTTTTTAATTAAATTCAATTCAGTTATTTATATGGCGTCAATTCACAATAAACATCATCTTAAGACACTTTACACTTTACAACTATATGGAATTATATAGAAAACAAATCCCACTGAGCAACACTAGGAGAAAGTGGAGAGGAGGAAACCTCCACCAAACCTCAACCAGTTGGGATTAGTGGAAAGAAAGAGAAAAAAGAACAACAGGTCACAAAGCAATAACAATATGAAGCAACAACAAAACACTGGGCAGGTTGGATGGGCCAGCAACTGCATGGTTCAGAGTCACCTGAACCAGCTCTGACTGTAAGCTTTATCAAAAAGAAAAGTTTTAAGCCTAGTCTTAAATGTAGAGACGGTTTCTGGTTCCTGAAACTGAACAGGGAGTTGGGAGCTATTTACATAATGAATACATGAGAATGACAACACACAGATGCGACATGTTTTATCATATAAAACATATAAACATTAGAGTAGAGCTAAGCTTGTTATGAGCGAGGACACTGCCTCAGTTGTGCACTGACTGTGCTGTGCAGAGTCTGTACTCTTGAGTTCAAACTTGCCAGGTCTGAACTTCCAAGTACAGGAGTTCGCACTCCGTGTGCTCTGTGTTTAGGAAAACCCATTGACCTGTCACAGTGAAACTGCTTCAGCGCAGCAAAATGCCGCAGCACTTTAACATGATCAAACTTCATTTATCTCCACAGGGAGGTCAGGTTGTACCGTATGTCAAAAGGAACAGAACAAGACTCTTTTTCAACACTTTATAGTGACGGGTGTATTTTCACTCTGACATGACTGGGGCCTTCCTTCTCGTCTGGACCTTCTACCTCAGCATTACCACCAATAACTGGATTTTCTTTTGCGTGTAATGAGCATAAAAACCTAATGGAGACTCCAGCTGTTTGTGGTTTTAGTCTCGTTAGAAGTAGACATGTAACTAGTGGTTTGAGTAAAATTAAATAAAAACATATTTATCTATATCTACAGTATATATTAATTAATAATAATAATTAATTAACATTAAATGATATGTGTAGAACAATGAATGGGATGGGATTTATGTGCTCACTCATGTCCAACACATTGATCACTCACAACGCAATAAAGTGCAGTGTCAATAAATAATTTCAACTGAATGAATGCATTTATGTCCCATCGCATTAAGAGGCAGCACTAATAATGCTGCAGCCAAGTGCC
>OMLM01001246.1:0-13557 GCA_900302695.1 Helostoma temminkii
CACGTGCACACTCCCCACCTCCACTCCCTGGGGTCCTGATCTGACACTCTATTTACACACACATTTACACAGTCTACTCCCCTCCTTTATAAAGCTGACAGGTACTTAAGCGGTACATTACTCTGAGGAGCTCAAGCCTCTTGGCGGTGTAACCAAACTGTCCATTCACTGCTAGTCTTGTCTCAGTGTTCATTCAATAATGGCCTCTGAGAAATGCACCAGTAACGAGCTTTTGTAACTGGGCAGGCCCGACACTAAGCATCAGGAGACTTTTAAAATGGTCCAGGCTCATTGGTGGGAGAGGAAAATCTGTCGGGGTTCAGTAGCTCGTACACACAGAGCCTTGGTGGAGCCACATGGGAGCTCAGGTCTCCAAGTAGAGTTGCTTAACGTGTTTCTGCCGCTGTTAACTTCACTATTCCCTGTTCTGCACCAGAAATCACTAGTGCAACTTAGTTTATCAAGGTTTTAACATCACTGAAAACCAACCAGTGCATGTCGTCGTAGGTCAGTGGCTTCAACCATTGTTATACAGGTGGCAAACCTCAGTCTTAGCGCCTCCCGCTTAAAGCCCAGCCTGATGCAGTGAAGCGGTGAGAGTGGCAATGGCTGCATGGTCAGGGCCCCATGTCACCCCCAGCATCCTCAGTGTTCATTTCCCTTTCATCTTGAGTGTGAAATCGCTGCCGGTGCAGCACTGACCTCGGCATTAAGAGGTCAGCTATTGAAATCTGATGTGCGCCTCTCTGGCTGAGGGACTTCAACAGATGGAGGGAAACAGAGGGAAGGTAAGAAATGGAAGGAGAAAGGCGGCATTTAGGAAAGAATCATTGTGACAAGTCGTCTCCTACAACACTGAGGTTTGACAAGTTAAATTTCAGTCAGAATTCGTTTTTAAATCAAGAATTATTTTGTTGACATGAGCAACATTAATTGTAAAGCTTATAATAAATCTTCAGAAGGAAACAAACATGGACGTGGACAGTGTTAAAACAGTTTTGTGGTTTTTCTAAACACTATTAGCTGCACTGTTGCCTCACAGTAGGAAGGATGAGTCTTTCTGTGTGGACTTTACATGTGGGCTTTCCTCTGGGTAATCCTGGTTCCTCCCACAGTCCAGAGACATGGAGGTTAGGCTACGACCACGAGAGTGAATATTTATCTTGCTCCTTGTGTTGGCCATGTTACAGACTGGCAATCTGTCGAGGGTGTACCTGAGACCAGTTTCTGCCGCCCCTCCACAGTCCTCAAGGATCAGCAGTTATGGATGAAAGGACGGACATGATGTTAGCTTGTTTTGAGAAGCTGTTTTAGGTAGTAGTTGGTTAAGGGTCACATCTGTTTGGTTGCAATGTTATGTTTTCCTCTCCTACTTTTTTCTGACTGTTAGGGGCATTTATATCTCTGAGTAGAGGAACTCCAAAAACTACAAACTTTGCAGTTTTTTTGGCAGCTTTCTACAAAATACACGCCAGAACTTCCTGTCTGTGTATGTGTTTCAAACATAAGGTTCTGCATTTAAAGTCAATTCGACACCTCATTTCACTATGAATCCCCTCCGAAAGCATATGCGATATGAGGCGTCAGAGAAGTTTGAGGTCTTGTCTCGTATTTCCCATCGGCTACACTTTCATCCCTCTCTCTGCAGCAGACCACCCCTAGCAACCCTGCCCAAATAAGGTGTTCTGCCTTCAGTGCTCTCCTCTCTGAAGAATCTGAAGAGTTCAGAATCTGCCGAAACTTTGGATCTCAAACGCAAACATCTTTTATTCAAAGGGTGTCTGTAATCACAAATAAATAGCATTTCTGGCGATGAGCACAAGGCACAAGAGAGAGAGAGGCGCCTATCTCAGGAGCAGATAACTAGTAGATATGATTCCTTAGATAAGGAGCAGTAATTTGGCTTTTAGAGATAGCTCCAGGGGCTGCTGTGCTGAGCTGCGCTGATTTACTGTGTGTATGGGAGGTTGTTTTTTTCCACATTTTTATCTCTCCTGTTGAAGAGCTTTTCATCTCAGATGATTTTCTCTCTTTTTTATGTATTTCCCCCAGAAGGTGAGATCACAAACCCACAGAAGGCAGAGTGGCATGTTTTAAAGCGATGGACAAAATACAAATATTTGAAAATGTATTTCATGGTAATTATGTCAGGTTTCATGGCCTTGGCACAGTACTGAGGCACAGCCTGGATGCCTTAATTTGTATAGAAATTGTAATCATTTGTTCATTTCAAGGTGAAAATTGCATTTTTTAATTTAAATTGTATCCTGCGTGATAGGCTATTATCTAGAAAAATTGTCTCTGTGTATGGCGGTCTATGCCCTGCCGTCACGCCTGTTATGAACCCACTTCTCCTGAGAAAGGGCTTATATATGAATCTCCTGACTGAATGCACCCAGCTTGTTCTTCACTGAGGGCCGCCACTGCACTCATTTCCATTTTTGTTATTAATATTAATTAGTTTGAGAGCCCAGTGCAGATTTTGAATGTAAATCGAGCCTGGCTTCACAGTGATTTTATCTCACTCCGATTTCTTAGATTTACAACTTCACTCTGACTGTTTTCTCCTCCTTTGTGTGTTTTATAGACCGCTTTAAGGGAGGTGCACGTGTGTGTATCCGTGCATGTATGTGAACACGTGTTTGCAGTAGAGTACAAAAAAAGTCATATCGCACCATTTAACTGATCTAATGTAACATTGTTAAAGAATTTACAATTGGGACCAAGTTGCCGGTAAATTAGACGACTTTAAACTACAACAATACCCTATTTGAACTCCTGCTTTTTGCTTATACATGACAGATTATCTATCTGTAATACCTGAGAGGGGTAACCATGAAATTCAAAACATCTAAAATGTTCTGAAAATAAGAATTTCTCCCCATGCAAAACACACAGTTGGGAAGAAGATGTATGCACACCAAGCTGTGCGTCTGTGTCTGTGTCAGTGGGATCCTCGAGGTGACGAGCACAAAGCTGAGGCTCAGGTACACGGCGTATGCTGGCATAATTACAGGATTTGGAGGATTATTATACTGTAAGTGCTTTCAAGGCGACAGCTGGGAGCTCTTTACTTCCTGTGACACATAAGCTTGAAGAATAAAACCAAGACCCCCAGAGCATCTCTTAATCATTTCTTAGCATACCTGCACACGGCTCTGAACTCTCTTTCAGAAGACAGATTTGTAAAATTAGAATATAATTATCATATCTGGTATAAATCATTCTAAAGTCGCTTTCAAACACATATTTCTTTTAAAATGGAGACATATTGGCCTAGTTTCCTTCACCAAAGCCCTCGCTAGCTGTTCTACCTTCCTCCTCGTGGCTTTCCTGACTCCTCAGCAGCATCACAACACGGTCAGGTTGAGGAGCCTGGTCCTAAATTAGATCTGAATCTGATCCTCTATTCCATGGCTCACTCTGAAAGCGAGTATGACCAGGCTGAGGCTGTCACTTCTCTATCGCTGCCTCTGAGTGATAGGGCCTCCTGGTCTCTACAGCGAGGCTCAGGAGTTTCATTTCCATCCCTGTGATCTAAACAAACCCATTACAGGCAGACATTTATGCACAGGGGCAGTGCGAAGGCCCTGGGCCTGAGGACACAGCCCCACAGCTAAGCTACCGTGGCACAGAACCACCTTCAATGGCCACATGTCCATATAGAGAGGGGAGAGGAGGAGCGGAGAGCTCGGGCCTCTGCACTTTATCTAAACCACTCCAGAGAGGCGAGTGGAATCGGCTCTTGTGGGCTCTGTTTATCCTCTGCTCCTGTAGTCAATCAATTAGGGGATCAAAGCAGGCGATGAGGGAAGTGTCACATAGCTCTCCCACACAGCACTGCCTGAGCTGCCACCTTGTCCAGTCTGAGTGACAGCGGACCGTAAGGAGACAAAACTCTGAGGCCGGCACCTCAGGAGACAAGCTGGAGAAAAGGGGACAACCGTAGCCCATGCCAAGGTCTAATCCGGACAACCAGAACGTACATTTTTAGAGGAAAGTGTGAGGGATGACACACAGCAGGCAAAGAGCCGCCTAGCAGTAAATAAGTAGAGAGCATCTCCTCAGGGTGGACTCATAAAGAAATGACGCTTTGGAATCAAATCGATAATTGACCCCGTTCCTGCCTCGTCGACATGCTTCTCCACAAACACTGTTTTTTAATGTGTGTTTCAGAATTAGACACTAAGGAGAATTCCCATTTGCATCAAATTTCACCGATCCCTTGATGATACAACGCGGTGATAACGCTGCAGTTTGTAGTCGATTTGAATCTGTAAATCTAAAGGGAATACTAAATATTCAGCATCTATTAATACTCACTGAGCTGTTCAAAGCTCTCAGACATTTAACAGAGAATGAAACCCGAACCGTCGCTCACACCTCATGCTAACACAGCGAATAGAAGTTTATTCAGATCAGTACTTACTTTATTTAGCATCAAATTTATTCTCCAAAAACACAATTTGATGTTAATAATGTTAAAAATCGTGATTAGCGATGCCTTTAATTAGTTTCATTTAATTGCAAATGAATAGTAAAATGCCAGTTATTATTTTGTAGTATATAGAATTTAAATACATCTCTTCTTGGCATGTCTTTACCAATTTACACCAGATTATGCAGCATTTTATAGCTGCAGCGACTGCAGATGTGCACAACGTGTTTGAGACGTCAGGACTGAGTGAACATACCTACGGCATGCTTCTCATAACCACAGCAGCACTGATGGCGGAAGGTGAATGAGCTCCACTGTTCTGACGTGTAATATAAAGCTTCCTCACCACACCGCTTAGTTTCTCTGCATTCGTGCCATACCACAGAGATTTGCAGACAACATTCCCTGGCCAGCAGCGGGAGAGGAGAGCACTGCTGGTCAGTGAGCAGAATAAATAACTTCCTACAGCTGCAGCCGGACACACTCTCAGTTTGTCTGGACTCTCGCTCGCACAAATTTTTCGTCAGCACTGATTCACACACGTCAGTAAGACAAAGAGCACAATGACAAAAAGTATTAATAACAAACAAACAAAAAAATGACAGAAATCTCAGGAATCTGTTTTGGATCTTTAATTGATAACAGTTACGCCAGTGTTACAGTAAACACACCAACAGGCTGAAGGTAGTAAATACCAATACAAGTTTCCCACTACTCTAATACTTCATACAGCAGAATAAATTATACCATGATAATATACACACATGCGGAACAGAAAAAGGAGGAAAACAAAGCACAGATGTCAGAAGGCAACTAAACAGGTTAAGGGTCAAACAGACAGGAAGGGGATAAGAAGTTGTATGCTTTAAATATCCAAATGTTTATTGACGCAAGTGTTAGAAATGGTTTGATACACTAAAGACGATCCTAAAATTCTTCCTTTTTAAAATATACACGAGTGAGGCGTCTAAGCGGGGCAGCTGGAGCTGCTGCCCTTCAGTGCGGAGTCAGCGTTATTTTGACTTTTTCTCCTGAAGTCTTATTGGTCCTCCTATCAAACTGACTCGATTCAGTTTCCCAGAGCAGAAAGGCTGTCTTCGTCATCATCATCATCATCATCATCATCATCATCATGCTGAACCACCGGCCCACACCAAAGGCTCAGGAGTTCAGGTGTGTCAGCTCCATGGTCCAGTCCAGTACGGTCACTAATAATCAGTCTGTAAGGTCAAAAATGCTCCGAGGATGTTTCGTCCATCCACATTTTCAAATATACAGTGTGGTCCAGGTAGTTTCTCTGTGTCGTCAAGCTTCCATTGTCCATTAAGCTCAGTTGGATCCTCTTTTGTACAATTTAAAGATTTTTTATGGAATTTATATTTTAGTAATTTTTACAAATTCATTCTTACCTGGGCCCAAAACAGAAACAAAACTTTTGGTCGAAACAGGTAAACCAGTTAAATACAATTAAAACAAAACCAACAGAAAACAAGCCAGTTAAGGAAACTCAAATCAAACATTTACTTCCACAGATCCCTCGCTCACCTACCACTCAACATAGTTTTGTTTTAGTATAAAACATACTCTTTATAAACAAACAATACACAATCTGCTCCAGCTACTGTACAGTTTTCAGGTTTTAAAGGCGACTAAGGGCCAAATTCTGCCTTGAAGTTAACAGTTGTATGTACATCATCGATATCACACAGATGCCAATTAAAAAAAACAAAAAACAATCCACATCTCAAGGGAACAGCTGGTCCTGGTTCGTGACCTATACAAATGTCTCATATTCACAATTCTTTAAACTTTTTTTCTTCTTTTTGTACATTTCAGTGAGTATGTCAAAGCGGAGGATTAGAGGGGGCTCCAGTCCTGACCAAAGAGGACGGGGGGCAATCGGTGGTGTTACCTGTGCCCTTTCACTACTGACTGGATTATATGATTTTCCAGAGTGCATATGAATGGCACAGCTTGTGTACTTTTTAATCTCATAACAGAAAGCCCAGGAATGTTTATAGTAAAATTGCAAATGGAGCCTGAGGAATGTTTCAAATGAATGCTCATTAAGTCCGAAAGGAGAAACTGACTGAAGGTGCATTTACAAATTGTGCTAATTACTCTATAAAACAGTAATTGTGGCTAGTAATGGGAAGGGTCACTGTGAATTAGCTCTGTCATTATGATTTAATCTGCTTTACACTGTTTAAGTCACACAGGATTCCCAGGCAGATGGGATTTAGGAGGAGCAGAGGGGGAGGAACTGAGTTAGCCCTCCTTGGCAAGGTCCATATTTCTAAACAAAATACATTAATTTCCCCAATCCTGTTTTTGCAAACAATGCCCCCCTCCCCATGGACTGCGGCTAAGGATGGGATGGAGGTTAGAAAGGGAAAGCTATTGGCGGCCAAAACGCTGCTTAAATTCCCTGCAGAATCCATCCAGCCAGACTTCCCACAGAGTGGCCAAGTTCTTTAGGAATGTCAAGATGAATATGAAAGTGGGAAGGTCAAACCGCTCACGAACATTAGTGCTCAGGGAACAGGCAGAGTAACAGCAGCTTGGAAAACAATCATCCTCTCTTGTGCCGACACGCAAACATGCACACGCACACAGACAGTCTCTCCCAAACCGTCTCAGTCATCCACTATTTTACAAACCAACATCTAACAGAGAAAAGTGATATGAATGGAATCAAAGAACAACATAAATCACATTAACCATAATCATATAACAGCAACAATAACAATATCAAAAAGGAACAAGAAGAAGAGTCGCTCAAATGATATTTGCTTTTTTAACTACTATGAACATCGAGGTCAGAGTACATGTTGTTGATGGCTCAAAATGTGTGCTGGACTGCAGCCATGACAAAGAGGGACCGGCTGAGTCGGCTGACCATTTGCGGGTCGCCTGAGGTCCTGTCTGGCCCTCTGAGCAAAACAAAACTGGGATTGGGACGGGGGTAGGAGTACAAGGAGCAGGCAGAGACACCCAGAAACCGCAAAGACAGTGTGCAGAGCCGCCTGGTGGTTAACAATGGAGTGAAAAGTTTAGTTCCATTCCCAGAAAAGCACTGTCACACGCGTTAAGTGTCGGTTCTTCTGGCACAGAGCGAAGCTGTGCGCTGATGTCATGGCCGGGCCGCAGAGCGAGCGGCAGAGGCGAGCTGGAGTCCAGACTTGATGAAGCATGGAAGAAGGTGGCAGAGGGCGAGGAGAGCGGTTCGGGTTGGTCCCGAGGGCTTTAGTAGGCCTGTCCCGTCTCCACTTGCAGCAGCCCCAGAACGGCTGAGTGGTCCCCGAGTTTCATCCTCCTCTGGGTGGACAAGCTCACGTTCTTAGCCAGGTAGTCGACGGCGGCTACACAGAAACAAGAAGACAGGGAAAAAGCAAACATCAGACAGGTGGTAGATTCCTGAGACATATGTCCTATTCACTCTTATTTCATTCCTCAGATTAGGGCTGAAATAAATTGTGGCAGAAGTGAGTGAGTCAAATGAAAAACAATTCACACACAGAGAGTGAAGATAAAAAACCCCTCCCCTGTCCCTTGTCTGAGGTTGGCACGCTGCTGGCACGGAGCATGTGCATCCTAGTAAAGTCTCCATGCTGTCACTCACGCCGGTCCCCATGTGTGTTCTGTGTGCCAGTCTTCATTACACTTGGCATCTCTGATTTCATGCCCTCCACACTCCACATGGCCGATCATTTTCATCCTCAGACAGCAGCTCTCTCCTCTCTCCTCCATTCATTACCCATCTACTGTGCTCAATCACCATCTTAATTAACCTCACATCAGCTCACATCCGCGCTGCCATCAGTTTCTTGCTGCTGACAAAACACAGGCGCACACACACATGAAACGTGACAGATTCGCACGCACCCACGTGCAACACGAACACAACAAAATGAACCTCACAATGCAGCAGATCAGTACTAGAACCTGCACGCAAACACGAGCAAATGTTGGATAGCTGTTGCTGGCTGGCTTGTTGGAGGAGTGTGCTTCATTTTTTTTCTTATGAATGGCTGAGACAGCATCAGTCAATTATGCTAATCTAATAAAGCAAACTCTTTCCTGCCCCGAGGGTGTGTGTATCTGTGTGTGCGATTGAGTTGAGTTAAAGAGACAGAGGTGGGCAAGAGGACACTGTGGCCCCTGAGGGTGTGCCGTTCTTTGAAGTGGCCCTTTCTCTTTCCCATCCAAGTGGAGTGGGGTGTGACTAAGGCAGCTCTCTAGAAAGATGGTGGTGGTGTTGGTGGGGTCTTTATCAAGAGCACGTGTCTGCTTCCAACAACCAGAGTGCAAAGGTCGGGACTCTCTTTCCTGGGAGTTCACAGGCTTTCTAAATTTAGTCAACTTAAAAGAGGACAACAGGAACAAATGGCCGCTGTTGGAGGATGCACACAAAGAAAAAGCTGACATATTAATAGGGGCTTTACTTACTCTGGCCGTACTGGCTGTACTGGTAGCCTGCGGTGACAGGATCCACGCTGTAGCTGGTGGCGCTGTAGGTGGGAGGACAATATGACTGGGAGGAAGCCAGGCTGTCCACACTCTTGATGGTGTCAGAGCGCTGGCTGCAGCTGGCTGAGATGGGGTTGGAACTCTCCAGGCTGCTGTGCAGGGGGGAAATGGAAAAGTCGTGCTGGGGCTGGGAGGGAACAGCGCTGGGGTTACTCAGGATACTCATCACCTGGGGGGAAAGGGGAAACGGAGGATGTTAGAAATTTGGAAAATTGAGGATCAAAGCATTGACAGAGTTGAGGGAAAGTACTTTTTTTTCTTGCAAATATAGTGCCATCCTAGCACTTCACGGTAAAGATGCCAATAGAAATACACAATTTCAACTTTGAAATAGGGAAAGGGAAAACTTCCCCATCTTTTTTTAAAGCAGGGGGAAGCATACAAGAAGAGTGAGGAGAGTGATGAGGTTAAAGAAAGAGAAAGAGAACAAGAGAGACTGTTTCCATTAGCTGGCACTGCCAGTAAGTGTTCTGCTGTGGGACAGAAGGGTCCCAGGGTGATAATAGAACCACCATCCGTGCCAGACAGCCCCTGTCCCGAACCCTGAGGCCTGAGCCTGAGCCTACAGCACAACAAGCACCAAGGGAGTCCCTAATCCCTCGCCCCTAGCCTACCCATCTCATGAATAGTAATGGTGTTGGAAGTGGTAAATGATCGCCTCAGATCCCCACACAATGTAGGTTCCACAAACCTTAGTGAGGAGCTGACTGATACTGCAGGTTGAGGTTCGCCTGAAAATTACAGTGTGTATATTATTCATAGTGCATAAAGGCTTGCAATTCAATATTCTAGATTATAATGTAATGTAATAGCATGTGACATGCAGGTCACAAAATATGTTAAAATGGAGGAGATTACCTCCAGTGCTGCTTCAGTGTTGAAGCACTGCCCCAGAACACTGTGGAGAATTTTGTTTTTTTTATTTCTTTGAGTGAAAAGAGGAAAGTGGAGTGCATGTGGAAGAGTGGGGGCTGTGGTAAAAAGGGCTCTGTCCCACACATACTTCCCTCCCATAGCGGGAGAGTCTTCCTTTCAACATCAGGTTCATGTTGAGTTTCGCTATGCTGCACTGGCCTTTGGCCCCTTGGCTGCTAAACCAATTAGCCATCATAGAGGTGGTTACACAGGGGTGATATGTGCACAGACATGTTTGCATGCATGCACACATGCATCCAACACAACCGCAGAGGCACTGCAGGGGCAAGCCAAACAGTCCACAAATAACACACCAAGCCAGGGATATCCCACAGAGGGAGAATTAACCAAATTCTGCAAATTAATCATATCTTCAGAAAATGTCTCCCAGGAAAGATGAAGCACATCAGAAACATAAAGAGTGGTTGGTTGTTTCCACATGTTAATACTATAAGTATGGATCCCATCCACATCTGTAGACAGAGCATGTGACATGTATCCATAAGAGGGAGATTCATGGCCCTTCTCATGCTGCACACATGTGATACTCCCTTGCATATGGAGCTGAGCTGCACACTCTGAGGAAGATGAGAGTCGTATATGTTCTGGTGGTTGGCTGAAAGTGATGGGAGAAGCTCGTTAAGTGTCCAGAAAGAGACAGCCTAAGGGCATAAGTCCATTTTAGTTACTGGTTAATTGAGGCTTGATTACATCTCTTCCTTATGGAATAGAAAAGCCAACAATTGGTTCAATTATTATTCATGCTCATAAAAGTTCCTCAAAAGAAAATGACTTCTTATCATCAACATTGTTGCAGTTTTGCAATTTTAGCCAATTAGGATGGGTCGGACACTTTAGTCTGACAAATGTTGTCATCTGAGAGGGTGTAGCTATCCTTCAGACGTCCTTCCCAAAGAGAGGATCCTGTCTTAATGACTTCACATTTACTGGAGGGGAGATGGTGAGCTCTTCTGGAGTAATAAGGTTTTCATTAACTGTGTGTCAGCTGTATTTAGTGCTCACACTGCTAAATAAAGATCAGTGCAGTTTCACCAAATCATTTTCTCAGTCTGATAAAGGTAGAAACAGTGGTGAGATCATTGCTCTGGTTGAACTGAGTTTGTGTTTCTTCAGCAGCTGAAGATATGAGATCTTCACACATATCTTATGTTATCCTCTGGTCAGTTTAAGTTGCAGTCGCTACTTTGATGTTCCCATAAATATATTTTATTTGCTATTGTGTTAAATGATATATAGTAACATAAACCTATAAAGTATAGCTGTGTACCTGACATACTTTTTTTTACTGCATGTTTTATAAAACAAACCTTTATAGATATTGAACTCTGGCATGAAATATACTATTCCTGCTGGTGACATTAACTCCAAATCCTCCTCACTGCCAGGATAATGACTCTCAGAGAGAAATACAATATTTTTTGTCAGATTGTTTCACATTTAAAACACAGACTGCCTGACAGATATGCAGCATGTAGCACTAATTTTAAATAATTGTAATCTCATCTCAGTTTACACACAGTTTTTTCTAGCCAGACTTGTAGAGCTTGGAATAACAAAGGAAAACATCTTAATAAGCACAGTATTTTTTCTAACATACTTCTTCCCCACTTCTCTACATCTCTCTCCATTTCCCTTCCTTCCTCTCTCTCTTGTCAGCCCCCACCTCCTTCTCTTTCCTTGCATACAGCATCCTCAGCAGCCCAGAGTTCGTTTGTTGTTTGACGTTGTGTGAGTGCTGGTTTGGGAGATAATGTGAGCCAGGACCTAGTTTAAAGGACAATGCTCCAGGGCATTCCCTGCCTCTCTAAGCCCCCTCCCCACTCACTCTCTCCTTCCCCTTTTTCCACTCTACAGATAGATTACTTTATAAATAATAATAAAAAAGTAATTAATTCTCTCAACTTCTGAGCTCTCCAGCCTGTGGCGAAGTGAATGGGGAAGTGTAAATTGATACAATGTGCATCCTTTCAGATAAATAAATAGCACAGTAGAGACACAAAAAGAGGCCCTTTCATACCTCCCTAATTTCTTCAACAGACAAATTACATTTTTTTTGTCTGTGTGAATGTTTGACGAGTTGTTCTTTGTTGGATTTCCAGAATAAAACAACATGACAGAAACAGAGTTGGAGTTGTTCAAGAAAAAATAGAAACAAGGGCCGAGGGAAAAAAGGCAAGAAAGAAAATACAAATATTCTCCAATACCACTGCATCTTATTAAAATTTGTTTGTGTTATTGCACTTTAACTATTTTTCCACTATCCTGTGCAATACTGAGACATGAGATATTTATGTATTTTTATACTTAACATTATGAACCTAATGTGCCTCAGATATGTGACTGACAAAATCATATTGCAACTATTAGTCTCAGTTTAAGAACCTGGCATTAATAACATTCTTGTGTTGAATTAAAACAACACAGATTTAAGTGTGAAGAGTGGATATGGAGAATTGTAAATATGCCTATAGAAAAAAGGTGAGGGGGGCAGAAGAGAGAAGAGAAAGTGGTAAAGAGTGAGGGAGAGGAAAGTAGAGGCTTTGGGAAGTACAAAGACTCCTGTAGGACTGTGCTGGCCTGAGGGGTAGCCTGCCTGGAGAGCTGATAGGAGCCCCTTCTGTTCCATTCCCAGCACCAGCGCCAACACACCCCACTCCACAAATACTCTTAATCTGCGCAAGACTGGATTAGTTCCTCTGTCACCGATAGCCCCTCGTTCTGCCCAAAATCAAAATGCCCCCAAGATGTACCTTTAAGTTAGGCAGAGGTCACCGGGGCAGACAGGGAAAAATGAGCACTCCAAATGTCTGTAAGTTATCTGAGTGGTGCAGAATAGCATCTTGCACCTTAGCAGATCTGCCTGACTGATACTCGCTTCAGCAGAGAATGATTAAAGATCCACAGTGAAGACATAGAATTTCAGATCAATATTTGAAGGCCACTCCTGAGGGCAAGATTACAGGAAGAGAATAGTGTTTAATTCTGTGACCCAGGAGTCACACAAATCCAGTGACCGGAGAGAGTCTAACTTTGAGAAGAAAATATCAAATGCAGACTGCCAAAAAAGATATGTGCGTGCACAGTGAATTTAGGTATCTTCTTTGATGGCTTGTTTAAATAATGTCATTTTAATTTCCATGTTTCAAACATCAGAATCAAACACAATGTAAAACAATAAAACAAACTAAAATGAAGGAAGTAAACAGCAAATGAAAATATCAGGGAGCCCCCCCAAAGTCAGTCGACTCCTGCTCCCACATTGTCCCACCCTTCCCCCACCTTTCACATGAGAGGGCCAGCCCAGCAGGCAGTAAGGCCCCTCATCTGAGCAGACAAAATGACTATTTAAAAATAACAGTGATTGCATAAATTGAATTAAAGCGTTTTGGTCACGGTGGAGGTGGTGTGAGGGGTGGCGTGGGGCTGCAGCAGACAGCCGGGATGGTGGCAGGCAGCAGATGATGGGCTCTGGCCTGCATGCCACTGTGTTAATTGGCCGCGGCACATTAATAAAAGCTGAAAAGTGTCTTCCCTCAGCACCATAGGAGAAGAGACAGAGGCAGAGTGAGAGGTAGAATGGGAAGAAGGGTGGGGGGTTTGTGCTGGAGGGAGAGAAATGGGCCTTTGATGAATATGGTATTGATGGGGGGGTT
>OMLM01001246.1:17374-45352 GCA_900302695.1 Helostoma temminkii
AGTTTTTTTTTATGAAAAAGCTTTGTGAGGGCTATTCAAGCAAATACCTCAACTGAAATACATATATTAAAAAATGAATGACTATAATAAAAAAGGCAGACACAAGCCTAAATCTTCAGGCACACATGGCAAACATGAAAATACTGAAATACCTGTCCTCCGTGCCCTTGCCTCTCCCTTCCAACACCTGCTGTGCCGCTAAATGAAACAAGACCAGCAACAAAACACACTTCTGGTTTCATACATTTTGCCCAGCCATGCACAGCTTCACTCTCACCACCTCTAATATACTGACTCTCTCAACCAGCCAAACATGTTGTATATCCCACAATGACAGCAACCAGTTTGAGTGTGGATGGCTTTTCCACTGCCTGTAATGGGAAAATGTGTGCTGTCTGGATAGGTTATGGGATTGGGATGGACGCGAGCTCCTGTCGGGACTGCTGAACGCTGCAGGATTCCATTACAGACTTGGCACCTCGCCACAGCAGCCCATTTACTAGGAATCAGAGAATTTTTGTCAATCTTTACAGCAACCGCTTGGCCATCAATGCCAGACACTTGAAGAAATAGCTCTCACATACCAATGCACATGCATATCTCCTGCAAACAGATGCTGTCTGTAACTTACAATATCAAATTTTCATTTCCATGTCGATAGAAGGTCTCTTTGTGTGGCTTTTTTCCATTACAGGGAAGTGAAAACAGAAGAGGAAAAACATGCTGTGAATCATGAAAAACAAACTGTGAGGTGTCGAATGTATGTCGATTTGAATAAATTTTGTTTAACGCAAGCAAAAACATAACAAGGTCTGATGTGGAGAAAGTAAGTCGAGTGTGAGTATTATGTGAGTTTTGTAGCTCCATGTTTATGAAGTGAGAGAACGCGAGAGATAGGGGCTGCCCAGCCCAGCAGGACGTTGCACCACAGAGTGAACTCTGATTCTCCTGTCAGTGGGAACATTCATCTCCATGCTGAGAGACAGATAGGAATGCCACACAAAATTCTGCATGCATTCAATACATTTCAATTCTGTGCAGTTCAAACATGGTGTGACACATCAAAACATCCACACCACATGCATATGCTCCTGTCCCCCAAAAATGAACTAACAAAATCCACAATTTACCTTCAATAAATGAGCTGAAAAACAAATAAATTGCATTTCAGGTGGGCTTTTTTAAAAAGACTTTCATCAAACCCACTTGATAGAGTAATTGAATATTGAAAATCCATGCTGTACAGTTGCCCAAATGCTCCTGTCCTAATCCTCACTATGACAGGAAATGTTTAATATCCCAACACATTCTTGAATGCATGCAAAGAGAGGGAGAGAAAGCGACTGTACCCCATGCCAGTATTAGAGAGAGCCATTAATGAAAAAAGGCTCCATGTTCCTGGTGTTTTTCTGCAGGTTTGCAGTGAGAGCATTAGCAGTTAAAGCCCCTGTGCCACGATTAACAATCAAACACGCTGTGAGCCTCCATGTTATCCTCCGTCGCTCCAGCAGGAGAGAAAATCTCTTTTTTGTCACAAAATCCTTAATTCTTTCTTCTCTGAAGAAAGAAGGTAATACCAAGAATGTTTCCAATCTGCTTTGAGAAATATTTGAAGAAAAAAAAAAAAACTCCCAATAAAACACGTGTGAACGTCGGGGTAATTGTGGACAAATGCAGCATTGAAATTCATTTTCAACTCTTTACACACCATTTCAATCTTATTTTCTGCCTGTTAACCACATCTTGTTGGTGAGGGTGGGCAAGACTGGCCAGTATTGATGGGTAATTCACTCCGTACACACGATTTGCATCAATACAAATCATTTTTCATTCTGTGCTACTTAAAGCTCAACCCCTTACCATAGAGTTGCATTGAAATGCTCATTAAAGGAGGTGTCCAAAGAGGTTAGCATAAGAAAATCTGGTGCGTTTCAGAAAAAAGAAACAAAAAACCTGCTCAAAGAGTATCACACATGCACATATATTGTTATATTGTTGATTCTGTTAAGATTTAAACTGCATTTAGGAAATCTTGAAACCCAAGGTGAGACTAGGTGAAGTGACCAGCAAAATAAATTTACTAGAAACCCTCACATGAAGACAGTAAAATGCCTCTGTTACTTTGAAAACTGAGTTGCTTCAAAATTATACAGTAGAAAGAGAGAAGAAAAAAATCATAGCACTAGAGTCTTCCAGCTGCAGACAATTACGTGAAGAAGATTATGAGTCTGCATTTATAAGCTTTAGTTAATTATTTCATCTGCATGTGTTCTCACTGTGCTGCACAGGATTTAGATGTCCCAGGAAAGTCGAAAAACCTCTGTTTGGAGCAGCTTGAGTACTTGCGGTACTATCAAGATGAATTTTAATTTGTTGATGTTAATCCAATTGTTTTACAAATGTAGCAATTTAGAGTAGCTAAAATAAATCCACGGCTTTAGAAGACGAACATAAAAGCCCACACTGGTTGTTATTTTGCTGAACATGCGCTTTCTGAATTTAAATTTTAGACAAGTACAATTGCTTATACTGAAAAGTGAGAGGAGGGGATGAGAAAGACTAAACTATGAAAACTATGTTACTACACTGTGGATATGATTTACTGAGGACTGACCTGTGGAGAGAGCCCATTGCCAACAGGGTTCATGTGGTTGCTGGATGCTGTAGGACTCATGAAAGTATCAGAGTAGCTGGAGAAGCTGTGGCGATTGGATGAGAGACCGTAAGCAGAGCTGCTGTCAGCACTTAGACCTCCCTGGTGCATGGAGGATGGAGGCAGAGGCTGGGGTCTGTGCAATGTACTGCTGCCCTCTGACACCAAAAAGCAAAGCACAGTGCACAGGTGAGAGAAGCTTGAGAAAAATGTACTTGAAATTCTGCACTGAAGCGCAGCCTAACAAAAATCCTCAAAATATAAGCTCAGTAAGTCATACGATATACATTAAATGTACCTCCTGAAAATTCTTTACCTATTTAGCACATTTAAACAGTAACAGGACAGAAATGACCTTGTAACAGAAAAAAAAGTCTTATGACAAAGATGTTATTATAAAGATAACTACTTGCTGTACGAGTTCTTATGTGTAGCGCATGATTCATATATAATATATAAATCATAATGTTATTAACATGAACATAAAATACAGATGGCATACCGCGAAGAGGGAGCACTAATATAATCTTTACCAAAATTAGATTAAAGTACAGAATGTAGTTTTTCGATTGAGGAATTTAGTTGGCTTTACCTTGTGATAGGGTGGTGCTAGGATAGCTGGACTCTGGGAGCTGGTATGTGGGTAAAGTTGGCATCCCCGTGGGTGGGAACCCTCCAGGAAGCAGGTGGTTGAAGGCTGCTAGCTGATTGGCTCCAGCCTGTTTGCGCCACCGAGCCCTTCTGTTGCTGAACCACACCTAGGAAGGAATGTGTTATAAAATACATCACTCTAAACAAAAGCACATGAAAGTTTTTTGTTTTGTTTTTACTCATTCTCAGCACTTAATGTGGAACTTCTGCAGGTTATGAGTTACTAAGACTCAATTTGTGTTTGTGTGTAGTGAGTTTTTGGCTGAAGTAGATTCTCCGCAGAGTCTGCTGCCACCTGTGATTAATCTGCTGGTTGGTGTGAGTGTTTATAGTAGCTGAGAGTCTGTGGTCCCTGTGGGAGCTGCCACACAGGCTCAGTGGCCTGTCCCTGTTGCTCTTAAGTGGCTGAAGCTGTGATCTGTGTAAACAAGCTGCCCTAAGCCCCCTTCAGAGGGAAGAAGTCATTTAAAGGTCAGAGGCAGGCCACTAGTCTCCACATCGTACACCTCAAGTATGTTTGTGAACCTACTTGGAGAGGGGCCATCACTTCTCTGGACCCACAGAAACATGAAGTGGTACTACCACTGTGGTTATTTTTAAAACTTTAAAAAGAGCAGATTTAAAGAGAAATAAAGTGTTTTAACCTTAGAGTCAAGACACAGAGCTCTAAGGCTGCAAAAAGCAAAATCCTCACAAAATGCGCAGCACCAAAGCACAGACACAATGTCAATTCCCTGAATGAAAGGGGGAAAAATGGAACTCTTTAGAAACGCAAAGATTTACACATTTTAAAAAGGCTTCTACTTCAACAAAACATGAATATAATCAGGCTCCTTTGAAAAGAGCCAGCAACCTGTTCCATTTAACCAAGACAAGGCCTGGGCTTCACTGTGTGCTAAGGGTTGAAGGACATTGATCTATGCCTCGCACAGGCAATTCATCAGAGTTTAATACACTGTCAGCGCAGTTCATCTACTGTTGTGTTTCAAACGGTCCAGGCTATTGTGAGAGCACATGAAAGAGAGGGACAAAAGCCCCTCCATACGCCACAGAGAACAGTGGACACAAAGAGGGGGCGTCCCTTTTAAACAGGTCTTAAAGAGGGACATTTTCAAGGGGACTTACACAGCGACATACTCACAGCTTTTCAGGGGCTGCTTCTTTTCTATGCACAAACATACATATAAACTCGTATAGGGCTACAAGGGATCTCAGCCCAACAGATCTCTTAATTTGGATGTGGTTCTTTTCCCATACAGTTACTGCCTCTGTGAAGACCCAGTGATTTTTTTATTTTATTAAATGTTTTTGCTTATAGCTCAGATTAGTCTTGAGCACTAACTAGAAAGAAAATGAGATGCAACAGGCGATGACTGAGTTGGGCAAACCTCAATTATGCAACTGGAAAACCAACAGGAAATCTTTATCTCAAGCCCGATCCCCTGTAAAGACCCTGTTTGAATCCCTCAAACAGCTATTCCAAAACAAATGTGGTGTGTGGCTCCAGTGAAATTTCTGCTATTGGGATGTAGTGGAGCGTGGTCCAAGGTCTGAACTAAGCTCCTACTGGGCCAGACAAACAGCTGCCTGGTCCGAGGGAGGGGGTTTGGGGGGCACACCCCTGCCTTCCACACACTCCCCATCACCCCTCCCTGCAGTGCCACTTCACCTCCGACCTCATCCTCTCACCCCAACCCTCTTTTATGTTCACTTTAACTTCCTTCCCCCTTTGTCGTCCAAGCTTAGGAAGGAGGTGTTTCATCATAGTAGACACAAAACACTTAAGCGTTCAAGTCACCTTTTGCTTTATACCATTTTCAGTTCACTTTCCCTGCAATCTCTCAGTCCTAACTCTACTATTGTTGTTTCTAGTACATATAGTTATTACAATGTTTACTTTGCAAAAATATTTTGCCAAAACGTTTTAATATATTTCATATATTTTAATATATATTCACATGATTACTGTACATGTAAATCTGCATATTCTTGCTAATAGAAACAATAATGATAATATAAACAATAAGCTTCATTTTTACACCTTTGTGTATTCAAATTTTTTTTTCAAAAGTCGTACACAGTGACAAGGACAAGGTATCATACAGTGATGTGTAATAGTTATTAGTGTACTACTTCTTTCAGCCAGTAATCAGCCAGGGTGCTTCCTTTCTGATCCAGCCCCTTTTACTTAAAATTATTTTCATGTACAACTGAATTGTTTTGCATATTAATTTTTGTGAGAATTTGTATTTGCATGATATTTGTTTTTTTTCCCAGTAAAGGAAAAGCTGTGTTTCTCCACCACATAAAAATGTATTGATGAGCTGTTTGGATGCAGACACCACTGACCTGGGTCTGCATACTGTCAACAATGCTTTGGCTAAGTTTTGGGAAACATTGTGGTTTTGGTTACATGTTAATAAAGTAGGTATATTGTGCTTCCACTATTAAACAAAGACCATAATATTTTCTTTAAACATGAACAAAAACTGTGTGAAGATAAATGTAATAAACCATCAGTACATTTTTGAATGACACTTTCAGTATCAACATTTTGCAGCTTGACAGATATGCTCATTAACATCGGTTCCTTATTATGCTGAAATGTGAAGCTGACGATTTCTTTTTTCCAAATGCATTGCTGTTTTGAACTAGAGGTATGTAAACATAATTACTAGAAAACAGGGTTGTTTCAGTTGTGAGAAACACTCAACAACAACGTCATTTCTCACAGTTTGTATGAATTAATCTTGCTGCAACATTACAGGATGTCTGTAACAATAATATGCTAAACCTAAACTAACAAAGAGCCTGCAACTACATTCAGTTAATGTGCAATGCAAAATACTGGGTACAGTCTGTCACTTCAACATTGTATATGTAAATGGGACAGTTGTGACTTTCTCCAACCATCATCAGGCTCTCAGCACAGACTCGGATAAACAGGTGCACATGCTATCACACTCATGCATACATTACAAACACACAGTTTAACATACACACATCTTCTCTCACACAGACTAACACAGCCTGAAGCTGAGGATTTGAGGCTGCTCTCTGGAACCTGATCACAAAGTCACCTTGGACCAGAGATTCTCCTCAATCCCCGTTTAATTCTTTGCAGTACAGAGAGCTGCAGCGCTGCTAAATGTCTCCTCTATCTACCTACAAGTGTGCAACTGAATTCATGTAGGTCACTTCTTTTTTGTTTTCATGGAGAAATGCTTCTCTGTATCCAGTGCACTTGGAAAACTGTGCCCTGCATCTCTGAATCATTGGGGGGAAAGTTCTTCACAAGGAAAGGGGATAGAAAAGCAGTAACTTATCTCATTGAAGTCAGCTTGTTAGTTAGCAGGTTAGCTGCTTGTGAAACAAAAGAGGAAGACTGGTAGGAAGACATAGAAGGCCAAAGGATGAAGGACACAAATGTCAGACCTGCAATCAGATAACAAAGCTGCCACCACAATACTCAATAGTATAGTGACACATTTGGCTTCACTGGCTTTAATCTTCCATTCAATGTCAGGCACAAAAATCGATTCCTAGTGAACCGCAATTATCACTGATCTTTGACAATACATATTCCAAAAAAGTGGAAACGCTTGACACTGCACTGCAGTAAAAACCTCTCTGTGCTGTTTCTCTTAAATAGGATCACTCATATTTCAGAATTCCCTGTTCAGACAATCCCCCATGAATTATTTAGTCAAAGACAAGTACTGAATATGTGACGCCTTTCAGGAGCCAATTTGCAACATTCGGTAGATGAATACCAAGAGCCGAGATAATGACAAAACAAAATGTGCTGCTGACTTCATATCCACAAAAACACAGAGGGGTGATGCAACAAGCCTCAACATACAAATCCTCTTCTGTTTCATACCATGCAATACCCTCACACCTCCTCCTCCTCTCTCCTTTCCCTCTTCTTTCCCCTCTCTCTCTTTCTCTCTCTCTCTCTCTGATTCCCTCCCTGCTTGCCTTCCAGACTGGCACTATGCTAATTAAAGTAGCTAGGAGTGTGAATTTGAGAGGGGAGTGGGATTAGTTTGATAAGTATCAGGAGTACAGAAGCACTGTACCAAAGTCATTTAAATTCTAATAATAAGAAACTGTTAGAACATTCACACTGATGCATTGCAACAATTTCTTCCCTACAATCTACACAAATCCTATTTATTCCTTTATGAAACATAAACCCATACTGGCGGGAATACAGTTGCCTGTTGGGTTTGGTTGTCACCACTCAGCTCCATTGTAATTTTCTCTTTTGCTGCTGGTACTCCACTGATATTCTAACAATCAGGAAACTGAGTATTACCTCTTGATACATCCACATGGGATTATAATTTCACTAGCTATTTTGAAAATGTTTTTAACCATCAGTATGAGTTTGGCTGTCACATAAAGCTACGAAGGCCAGTTCTGTCTCCATATAGGTCTTTTTCCTGCGCTCATTCCATGCATCAACGGGCCAGCACAAGCCACAGATAAAGAGAGAAACTTTTTACCAAATTGATTTGCACGCTTCGTAAAAAGCAATGCTTATACCTTATTAGATTCCACTAACTATAATAGCTACATGCAGAATGTTTATTGGTAATGAAAGAGGATCTATGTGACAGGTTTGGTAAAGCGAGCCGGCGGCTGCATGCTGAGATGATGAGCCCAGCCAAGATTCAAGAGTCAGTCTCTTAAAAACTTCAGTTTAAATAGAGGATAATGTAATTTGCTTCACCTGTGTGCTGATTTACAGCAGCCTGCAGCCTATTGCCTGCACCCCCCTCCTCAGTGCTTCCCCCACTTGATCCACTCCTCAGAGGGAGCAGACACAAATGATGGTCTCTCCCCTAATAGCTGATGGAATGGCTTTGCCACCTACTCCCGTTAAAAGTGGGAGGTTATCAGATGGAAAGTGACAGTGCACACTGTCTGAGTGGAGCACATACTGAAGGTTCACTTGGCAGTATCCCCTCCCTCTAAGACAGTGTGGAACTAATTGCTGGGAGATATGGATCACATCTCACAATTTGTCAGTTGGGGTGATAAAACCATTGCGAAGCTTGTGGTGGTGAAGGAACGCTGGTAGCTCTGCTGAAAGGGGCAGCGCTGCTGATAAAGATGGATGGTGAAAGGGTCTTAAAATGGCAGGCGAGGGCAGACACAAGGGAGTTAGCGCTGTTTATGAGTTTAGGTTGTGAGTCAGCGCTAAGACAAACACTCATCACCTTCACAAGATCTATTAGTTTAATTTACAACATATTTTGGGGCAGTGGAGGTGTCACAGTCAATGCAGCCATGCTTGCACCTTGAGAATACACTTTACCTCTGTCCCCAACCTAAAAAAATGTTTTCCATATTATCACCATGTTTAATGACAAATGAATCACAGCAAACCATGACTGCAGACACAAATGTGAGTTAAAATATGTGTCTATGAGACCTCTCCAGCACCCCCTGCCAATAGTTATTCTCTGAACGACATCTGGAAGATGCGTCATTGCAGCTGTGCTGGAGAAGCTTTGCTCTCAGGCCAAAGGGTCTCCTCTCTCCTGCCCTATGATGGGTCATTTGGGCACCTATGTGAAGCCCAGGTGGTGCACATTTTCAGAGCAATGTGGTACAAACAGCCCATACATGAGCACACAAATTCACATCTAATAAAATTCTGCCAAATCTAACTTTATTACCTATTCATTAGAACGGGTTAATGTTTAAATATTTGTGTAATGTTTTCAGTACTCATTCATCATTTGTTTAAGAACATGCTTTGGGGGAAAAATTTTCAGACTCATAAAAAAGTTATAGTTATGGACCAACATCTTCCAGAAAACATGCTCATCCAGCTGCACCACAACACTGAGTATTGTTTACTTTGGCTGCCAGAGCCTCTCTCTCTCTGCAGCCTTCTTAGAATCAAAATTAAGTTTCAGTTGACCTTTTAAAACTTTCTAAGTGTTAGATTAGATTATAAGGTAAACAGGATTAACAAATTATAGCTATGAGTCAAATTCCTCAAGTCTTCACATGACATAATTTAAGTCTATTATCTAATAGCAAATAGACAGCAGTCACTCTGTTTTCTTCCTTCTCTTCTTTTTTATTTTAGTTTCAAAGCTTAGGTGTTGCTTCACATCTGTAATGACTTTAAAATACACTAGCATGATGTACACGTCATTTCCTTTCAGCTTTAAGTTTATGTTCATGTGGTTAAATTAAACCACATTAGGATTGTTGGAACCCAATCTCCAAAAAGCAAAATTTAATTTTCTTTCTAAATTAACATAATAAAAATCTGTTAGTGTAGATTATTCGCCAAAATTATTGATGTAGCTTTCAGTTCATCCACCTTTTATACACACAGAAAACCTAATATATTACCATCTATTAGCTTTGAGATGAATTTGTCCTCCCTAGAGTGAGGCATTAAGCACTCGGACATATTCTCTAGGACATCCTTATGTGTTGGGGGGTTTCAAGATGGACAAAGACATGTGTGGAATCAGTTACCCCGACTGCATGTTTGTAGTGTGATGAACAGTTAGCATGCGGTGAGGAGTCTGGGGGGTTCAGTGTTAGTGTGAATGGCTGTGGTAAGAGGAGAGGGGTGCCCCAGACCCCCTTTTTTTTACTAGTGGCTGATTGATTAATGTTCCTGTCGGGGCATAGGGTCCCTAGAGGGGATGAAGAACCTTGTGTGATATGTGGAGGGTTTTACAAGCAGCGGCGATCTTGAAAGTGATGGGATGAGTTCCTGGCCAAAGGCCGAAATGCGAAATCCACCAGGAATGCATTCCCTTTCTCTCCTCTCTTTTTTTCTCCTTCTCTTAGTCTTTGGAAGAACAGCTGCTGCTATAACTCTACTGTACATATCTTCCTTCAATCCTACATACACCCACAGGGCACCCAGGCTGTCAAACAAGTCCCAGGGTTTGAGGTGTGAAGAAGGGGAGTATCATTGTCAAAACACAAGAAGACTAAGTGGAGCAAACAGCAGCAAACTCCCTACATGTACCATACAATGCGGTAAAATGAGTCTGTCTGTCTTCTTGACAGATAAATACATCATTTCAGTGTTTAAAAAAAGAGCAATATTATCCTTTTCACATATTTATTAAAGAGAGTGTGAGGTGTTTTAGGGGACAACTGGGGACAGTTGTGATATTTTCTCATTTATGTGATACAGCCCTAAAAGGCCTGTACAAGGTCTGCATGCGCAGAACCAGAAAAGTGATTCTCAGGACTGAACTACTGCAGCACATTGATGTTGACAGGTGGAGTCTTTACAGTTATTATAGCCAATTACACATGTTTAAAGGATTAGTAAACCAGATAAAAAATGGTTGCTGAACATTTTCTCATTTACAGCTAGTGGTACATAGTCATACAGATAGTTTCACCTCTGTGATATTGGCTTTGAAATAAATGTAATTTAGTTTGGGTTGCCCCAGTTGTTCTGAATAATCCACAGATCTCAGCTTCAACAGCCTTGCTGAAGCTGTTTTCTGTTGAGGAAATACCCAATATGCCTATAAAAACAGATTTTATTGCCGTCATTGTCCTTAAGATTAATTGGGCATAGGTTGTCTCAAAACATGGGGCCAAAAGCAAAAATGTTCATGGCGATGTACCACTAAGTGAAAAAACATGTTTTCACACAGGCAGGTTTACTGCAGATCGATGAGTGCGCTGCTTCTGTATGTCTGACCTGTACTCTCGCCTCTGTGAGTTTTGTCCTCTGAGCCAGTTCCTCTCTGGTGTAGATGTCTGGGTAATGTGTCCTTTCAAAAGCCTTCTCCAGCTCCTCCAGCTGTTCAGCAGTGAAGGTAGTGCGACTGCGCCTCTGCTTCCTCTTCAGGGGCAAGTCCGGCTCTGAATCTACATCTGAACCATCATCTGTGCGATTACCTGAGGTGAGAAGAAAGAGACAGTAGACCATTTGTGTGTGATGATTGAATGAAAAAAAAAGTTAGGCAATCTTTTTGTTAACTGAGGGGTATTTAATGTAGCATCAAATGTGAGCTGAAACCAATCAGAAACTAGCTCAAATGGCATTATCTGCATTTTAGTCTCTTTTGTTGCTCCAAAGAAGATGATGTGCAACATAAAGGATTCAAATAAGAGCTGCTACTCTCTCAATATACAACTGGGAGAATGTTATCTTAATCTGTGGATATTTATTTAATATAGAAGAGGCCTTGATACACAATCCAGCCTCTGAGAGGGGCCCCAGAGGCTGTGAAGGCAGAAGGTTGAGTGGGAGTGGGGGTGTTGGTGGGTAGAGGGGTTAATCTGCACAGGCCACCTTGCTGCTCCTCACCCTGCTTTTCTGTCTCATTGGCCCAGGGCACACTGTTCATACACAGCACAGCCAAAGTGTATAAAATAGAACACAATATCACACCAAAACCATTCAGTCCCATGTGTTTCCATCTGCTGTCATTAAATGAATTAGAACATATTTTACATTACTTTTTAGGCATTCAACTAGGCTGAATTTTAGCTTGAGGAATATAGATACAGCACAAAGCTGTACAATCCAGGCCGACAGGGAAATTTTTGACAGCAAATATGCATTACCATTGCACATTACCATTATAACTGAATTTAGAAAATTGCATCATTTTCACCTCCTCTGCATGTCTATTCAAACTACATGGCCCTTTTCATTTCATGTCATAAAATTCATATTTTCATAATTTCCTCATTGAGACATTGACAAGGCGCCGTGATGTGCCAGTGTTGCTCCGGGCCTAGTTGGATTGCATCATGCACAGTCCAGAAAGTGTGGGAGAGGGAAAATAAAGGGAGATATTGAAGAAGAGGGTGCATGAAGAGATTGCTGCTTCTGACAGAGGCCCTTTCCTATTCAACTCAAATGAAAATTATAATGCTCACCTGAATGTCTCACCTGAGTGGGTTCCTGCTGTCTAATCCATTATTTTATTTCTCCAGTCTCTGTTTATAGCTCATTCCTGTCAAATCTTTCAACACAAGTGGACAAAAGAATACTCAAACCTAGCCTCCAAATAACAACTGTGAGAACAAAAGAGCAATAGAGCTGGCGGAGTCTCAAGGCCAGCTCCAGAGTTTAATTAAACAAGGAATTATGGGATTATATGGAGACTATCATTACAGGCCACTCCATGAGTCTTCTACGAACATTTCTTGTCCCCCTGAGCTCGTGCTCAATGATTCTCTGCGGATTACATGTGGCCGCAGGACATGAGGCCGCATTCATTAAATCAATTCTTCAGTCTTATCCTTTTTAATAAAGATTGATTCTTGAAGCACAGGCTCACTCTGCTGCAGAACACCCTTGAACATACAAAGTTGAATATGTACATACACTACATATCCCTTTGTTGGTTTTCATGAGGATGCGTATATCCATTTTCCCAATAACTTGCCATGACGACTCTTGAGACTGGCCCAGTAGTGTCTAGATCACTTTTAAAAGTCACCTCTGTGTCCTAATGGGAGATGTGGGGGACAGAGTAGACTCGTACTCAAGGGGCTCTGGGAAAGACACAGAAGTCTTCTCCTCCTCAAATGATTTTCTTCTTTCTTCCCATTGTTTGAGGTGCTTTCACAGACTTTATTCTGCGAGTAAACCACAGCGACATTATGTGTCACATATAGCATGCTATCAGGCTAATGGTTGATAAATGTAGACAGACAATAGCTTGTACTGCTGCTCTCCACTAAGCCTCACAGAGCCAACACATCTGTTCATATACATGAATCAGAAGCACAAAGTCAACAGCCCTGACTGTAATGAGTAAGGGAAAATGGAAAATGGCAAATGCAGCATGGGGCCAACTGGGATTGGAATTGGATGTAGAACTCATCTATATGCTGACTACATGTGGTGAGAAGAGGACAGAAAACATCTGAAAATAGATGGCTGCTCCTCATGTACATGTATGACAAAGCTACTGATTTTGCAACAGTAATACAATAAATGATAGATGATTTAGAAGCTGGTCTAAATGTGTTTCAGTGTAAAAGCTAGTATAAAGACAGAAAACATACACTTTTCAGTCTCTTTTATGGACAAAAGTCTAAATTTCCTTTTTTTTTTACACCTCATTCATGCACCAGTTGTAACAATCAAGCACAAAATAAGGCTGAGCAAGTCCCTGCAGGGCTGCAGAGGTCAATTCCTTAATAGTGTGCTCGCCACAAAAAGGTACACTCTGATTACACCTTTGTATAATACGCCTGCTGTAATTTACATTCAAAGGTTCATGGGATATTGATAAACCACTCATGCCTTGTCTCATTACTTATCGTCCGATTAGGTTTTAATTATGTGCCATCCAGTGGGCATGATTACTGCCGTGTACTCTCCTTCAGGGGCCCCTTGAGCTTTTGTACTGATATTGATTTAAAAATGCACCCATTATAAATAGGAATTAATCAGGTTTACACATTGTTTTGACTAGATAAGTGCTTGATTAAGAGTAAAAATAACACTGGGTATTGTTTAAGTAAATGCTACCTTAACCTAACTCGTAACAGGGCATCATAAGGTTTCAATACAACAGAAACAGTCAGTAATGTCTGATACAGCTGTTCTATATATACTTGATAAATGAACCAGGGCGATCACATTCAAGAGGTTTGATACTAGTCTCTGCCAAAAGATGAAAAGTGTAGTTTATGGTGTAGTACAAAAACAAATGTTTTTGTTTCCTGAACTGTTTAATGGCCATCATCATTATTATCATCATCATCATTGCACAAGAGTCTTTTTGTGCATAGTATCTAATAAATGCTGTATGTTAACAAATAGTATTATTACTGAATACTGCTGCAGAACATGACACAAAAGGACATGTCAAATGAATCCTGTGAAAAATGTAAAAACATGTTTCTTATTGATCAAACCATAAATATGCATACAGCGCTGTAAATATGTTGATTTTTTTTAAAAACATGTTTAAATTAATGTGGGTGTAAAAATTTACACCTAAAATATCCAGAAGTACAATATCCTTTTATCCTGGTGTGAGTTTGTTTTAATGATACTCTAATTCTGACCAGACTTTTCAGATAAAACAGTACTTGCTCTTGAATGACTTCCAGTTAATAGTTTTGAGGTTACTGTGGGGTTTAAAGCCTGATCTCTCCCCTGATCCCCCATTACTGACCATCAGACAGACTCCTCAGACTACAGGCAGATGGGATCCTCATTACCCTGTTTCCTCAACGCTCCTCCCCACCTGCTACTGCAGCCCTCTTTCTATTCTCCTCTTCTCCTCAGACTCCTTCAGTCCTCCACCTTTACCCCCGAGACACTGAGGTAATGTTGATTAAACAGACAGCTGTTCACTCAATACTATCAATTAACCAAGTGATTTGTAAGGTTACAGATTTATGATACCAAACGACATCAATAAACATCATGTCTAGCAGACTGTTAAGACACGTAAATGAATCAGACTTGGGATACAAACAGCATAACATAGACAAATACTAAGCAAAAGATGAAGTACAAAACAACTACTATCTGTGTGCAAAACTGCAATAGTCACTAGAAATAAAAAACTTCACTGTTAGAAAATGCTTTTGCATCAATGCAGACGTCAGGTGTTTCATGATTCACCTGTGAGCAGTGTTAATTTTAAGTAAAGTAGTGCTCACCCTAGCCAGACAGTCTCTGATATCACAACCCATGGCCTCAATATCAGCCATACCTTTGCAAACTATCCAAGACAGAGGGACAAAAACAGACAGGGCTTTGGCAGTGCAGCATTAGCTCATAATGGCTCATTTTGAAAAGCATATTAGTTCCAGCATAATTACAATCAGGCCTCACGCTCTGTGTTTTGCAAGCATTCACAGGACCAGCCTCTGAGCACCGAGTCACACCAGTTGACTGTGACTGACAGCAGATTTAGTTAAAAATGGTGTTTTTTCCTCCCTCTTTTTTTCCCACAGGACAAAAATAACACCGCATCTTTTCTCTCTATTTATGTTGACTTGTTTATTTTGTGCCTACCTTTTGTCGTAGTTGATACTGCAATTATACTTTTTGTCAGTCAGAGGGGATGAATATCAAAAGGCCTAATTATGCAAACAGGCCTGTGATAAGAGGCATCTGCCTGAGATGGGATCTGCTATCTCTGACATGCATCTGTCTCTGTGCTGTCTTTGCTGCTCCAGGCCTGCATATAAACAGCCCTGCCTGTCCCCAGGACTGCATGCGATTCAACCACCGACACTGGAGTGGAAGGATGTTTCGGGGGCGGGGGGGATCGTGCAGCAACATCAAATAACTAACAACTTCCCAATTTGCATTTTTCTCAGAATGGTGCGGCATCTCTGCTAAATGCACTTGCCTGTTCATCCCAAAGGGGCTGCCAAGTTAAAGGAGCCATGTGAATCAAGGCATTTACCAAAGGATGTATCGGAGATAGGAACCTTATGTGAATACAAGATAGATGACAGCGATAACCAGAATGGTTTAAAGACAAATTCTCTATGAATAATCTTTTCCTGTAGTTATCTGTCGGATCATGACAAACAAAAACAAACCTCTCAGAGTGAGCGTAGCCTCAGCATAGATAGAAGTTATTCATACATATTAGTTGAAATTATTCAGATCAACACTCTAAACAATTTGTATAAAGTTTGGTTTGGTAACATGCCAAAATGCATCATCAATTTCCCCTGCTTGTCAGTGACCTTCTCTTGGCTGTAATTTGACATTTCGCTGAAATTGAATCTGGATGAGATGTGCAACTATATATAAGGACATTAACATTCTACCTATCTAAAATAAAATCATTCTTAGCTCATCTTTAAGGACAGATTTCATTGGATTTAGCTTTGTCTCATGCCTATCATGTCCATTTATAGCAGGTGGCTGAGGGCACCAAAATGTATCCATTGGGACGGTGGAAGTGGGAAATAAAGGTGAAGATAATAAGATCGCCAACATTTGTCCAGCACCATAAAAACAAAGTTTTTTAACATGGGACGTAGACTACCCGATGAAACCAGAAAATGCTGCCTTGGTTTTTCTTCTAAACACACAACTTCACTCACTTCAACTGTCAGAGTTTCAGGCTCTTTCACATCGACATTCCTCAGGAAAATTCCAATACTTTTCTTCTCTTGTCTCTGAGACAGAATCACATTCTTTAGAAAAGGAGTAGGGGGCTTGAAAAAAGGAGAAAAAGGCAAGGGAGAAAGAAAGATGGGAGGCTATATAATCTTTGGCTCTCACAACAAACAATTAGCCCTCTTTTCTCTGTTTGAGGTGGGGAGAAAGTGGGAGAAAGAGGAGGAGGGGGCTCAAGAGAAAGCAGAGGAGACAGAGAGGGAGAAGCAGCAAGAGCGATGCTCTTTTATGGCTCTTGTCATATGGATGAAGGCGCGGCGCGTCCATGAGAGCGCACGCTCACCTTCAACAACAGGGCGTCCACTGGGCCTCCCAGCCTTTTCAGCCCGGAGAGAGGAGCTCCTCAGGGGGCCATTAGAGCATGAATAGGGGCCTGACAGCCCTGTGCAGCTCCGCAGGGCATCCATAAACGCTGACATATTGACTCCCCATGCCTCTGCACTGCCTGAGTGTGAAAGTGTGAAGGACTCGAAGGGTGGGATTCTCTTTCTTCAATATACTACTGACTAAAAGTAGGATATCAAGACAATATGATTGCTTGCTTTTGACCCTAAGGTTTTACATGAGGATATTTCTGTTGTCCTCCAGAATATTGCTTATGATTCTTATTTTAAAAACACAACAATTGCAGATAAGGAAACATGCACAATAAATTTTGCCATTGCAAATATGAAATATTTTATAAATATATACAATTAACGTTTACTGCTACAGCATTTTTTTTACACAGTCAGACCCAACAGAGCCACACGACACACAAAAACTTTTGGATTCAAAATGTGAACCTTGTTAGGAAGACTACTGCCACCACTCACTTCCCCACGAACACTGAGCTCTACACGAGGTTTCTTTTACTTCTGTTGAGCAGAATGTCACTGCCAGAGCTCAAGTCTTTGATAATTGAGGTCATAGCGAAAGTAATGAAATTAACAGAGAGCACACGAAAGTAAAAAGAAGCCCATGGGGGTCTCTGCCAAATGGCACTGGAGCCAGAGCCCTGGTCCCCCAGCAAAAAGCTCTAAAAACCTACGCAGGAAATCAAACAGTAACGTCTCAGGGCTGTGATCTGAGGTCTCCTGGAGGAACAAATCATTTTCTCAACAAAGCCAAAGAGAGATTACTGGGCACAGTATAGGAATGCACAGCGGACATTTTTATGTGCCCAAGGGAAGTTTTCTAATTTTCTGGACAAAGCTGGGCAGCAAATATTGTGGAAAAGTTTGAGTCTTATAGAGGACACTAGGAGGGAAAAGGAGAGTTGTGTAGAATGATGATGGAAGCTAAAGAACTATGAAAAAGTTAAATTAAGGAAGTTCAACTCGGGTTTGTATCAATTACAATTACGAATGAGTTTATTTTGCACCATAGAATTGTTTTTTGGCTTCTGATTTATGTCTGAATATGCTATGTAATGATACATTCTGAGTTGCCTCTGTTAGTAAAAAAGTAATATAGTTTGTTTTAAAATCTCTGTTGTCTCCGTGTGCTGCGTGAAGTAAAATTTAAAATACAGTTATGGCACACTGCATTGCAGTCGGATGGCAAGTGGTGCATTGTAAGTAACAAATTGCCATAAAAAGCCTTTATATGAGAAAAATTAATGAATATTTCCTGTAAAAAGCTGTTTTTATGGCACAGTGAAGCATTACAATGCTTGGCATTAATTTCTGAGATCCCTCCATATTGAGGGGTTTGTAACATGGCATAGTAGCAAAGCTTTTTATACTAAGACTACATATTCCCCAAGGAGAGAATGACTGACGATGCAGAAATAAGCCCATTAGTTGAAAACAGGGGACAACATTTGAAGTTGTTATTTTGTCGGCGAAGACAGGAGCTCCACCCCACTGTTTGGACAACTGCTTTCACATTTTAACTTCGTGGGAAAAAACACATTTCTGATTTGCAACACTCAGGGAACATGTTTATTGTCTTTGTGGTCATGAAAAAAACATGCACAATTAAAACAAATGAATATTTCAGTGGTAAAGCAGATCAAGAGCATAAAATGTGAAATGTTCTGGCCCTAAGTAGCATAGGCTAATGGCGATTTTTAAACTAGCAGACCATGGTCAATGTTTTTCATTCATCACTTAGAGAGACGGGTGCACTGTGCTAAACGTAATTACTGTTGCACATTATGTGGGCTATTCCTGCATTGTAATAAAATTAGCCAGAAATGCTTTTTGTCTTTTCTAATGCAACTCCATGGTAACCAGTGGATGGTCCTAATGCAACACACTGTCCTGATCTGTACCGGCTGTCAGAGTTTGACAACCCTAGATGGCAAGGCGAATTGGAGGAAACTACATTTCTTTCAATAAATTATGTGGCTCTGACCTGCTCATCCATTGCACAATTTAACATGGATATAATAAGGCTTGAGGTATCCTGATGCACTGCATACATGGTTTTGTGGTCCTTCGGTTTTATTGTTTGACAGAATAACAATGGCTTAATCACCAAGACAAAGATCTGATTCTGCCAAAGAACCCACTACTATCACACTGTCCATCTCAAAATTGTCCTTACATCGTCTCAGACAGGCATGGAAATTAATTTGACTGCACAGTATAGTCCATATTGCTTAAACTATAGAGAAAGAAAATTTAAATACTCTGCAGAGAACATTTTACTAAACAAATCTTTGTAACAGCAGGAATAAAAAAACATACTTAGACTAACTGTAAATCAGTAATTTTACTGATTAAATCAATAAATAAACATTACAAATAATTTGTCTAAAATATACTAAGCAAATGGTTCAAAACCTGCACCTATAGCACCTATATTGTAGCATATTAGTGTGACTCCACTGAAAGCTGTCACTCTGTCTGTTGGTCTTTAACAGAAGAAAAAAAAGGGTGTACGTTTTTCTATCTCCTGTGCGGCATAAATATATTGAATCATCTCAGTGATTACTGCTGGACATATCACATACATGTAACAACCTGTGTCATTACTTGACATTATCTGTCATCCAGAAACAACATTTATGTTCTTTGTAGATTCATTATTAGGCAAAAATGAACGTGATCCCTGAAATTCTATGGATAATCAAATTCTACTTACAGTTAAAATTACTGTGAACTGTCCTCTTTAACAAATCAAGACAAAGCCAGACTCAACATTTTACCTACAGTCTTTGTGAAGTATACAGTCTGATCAATCTAGGTCTGGGGATTGTTTTCTATAATGTGATGTCCCGTCAATGCTCAGAATGATTTTATTGCTTGTTGACATTGTTATTGGCTCTTTCTGACAACAGGCTTCGTTGTCTGTAGGTCACAAGGTCGGTTAATTACCCCTACATTTATTGCAGCAAAATGAGGGCAGCTTCTCTAGCGATGTGTGTGCAGCAGCTGCAGCAGGAGGTGTGTTTTAGCAATTGTTACCTGAATTGAACTAGTTGTTTTTGGCATTTTCTTTTCTGCAGGCCAAGAGTAATGATGCCAAGAGGATATTTCAAAGCAATTAAATGAGATTTCTGTCCAATAACTAATGCTATAGGGTTTTCCATTAAAACCTTTGAAGCTGATCTTCCCTACTGAGAACACTTGTCTCACTTTGTGGCATGGCTAGGAATCAGCAGTGAGAGATAAATAAATGGCCTTTAAAAAACATTGGCCCTCTTGTCAAGATACATACCCACTCAAGAGCAGCAAGAGTCCACATGTCAACTCATTCTCTTCTCATTTCCTCTGTGCTCTTTGCTACGACACTCCTGTCTAATGAAGTAAAGGGACTGCAATCCCACAGGGCAAAACAGAGCTCTGTCATCCCTCAGTGTAGTTTTCCCTTTGGACAACCCAGTCATTGTCCACTATCGAAGGTAATACTCACCAATCAGGATTCATTACAACACCAACTCTCTGAATGAACTGCCCACCACAAGCACAAACACACAACTGCCCGGGAAGAAATAGGCCTCCCAGGGATTCCCTCCAAACTAAATTGGATTGCCAATACGGCCCACAGATATTTGAGAAGTCTAGAAAAACAATGGAGCAGAAAATAAATACTCCAAAGCCACAATGATGACTCCACTTGGTAAACTAACACAGTATTGATCGTCTTTTTGTGTTTGTTTGTTTAGAAAAGCCTCATCCCTTCTAATAGCTGTCTGAGAGTGTAATCTCTCCCTTGTCCTCCCCCTCCTATCCTCCCCTCCACATACCCTATTATGTGGCTCCTTTCAGTGCGCCTCAAATAGTTTAGGTTCAGTGTCACACTGGGGTATGGGGCATGGGACTGGGGACCAATTGTTTGCTAATGTTGACACCTGCCAGAGCAGGCTTGGTCTATTTGGGGCCCGCCAAGCTGCAAACTGGATGCTCCCCCTCTTTAGCGAGATTAAGTGTGGGTTGCTGGGGTCACAAATCACTGGACTCCTTCTGATGTTGTGAGGCACAGAGCCAGAGACTGAGAGGACTAAAAGAGAAAGCTGGGGAGGGAGGGACAGAGGAAGAGGTATAAAGAGTGACAGTCTATTGTTTCCTGAAAAGGAGGAGAATAACGTATCTTCTCGAGTGCGCCTAACCACTGTGCCCCATTCAGAAAATATATCAACAGCGAATCCATGTCTGCAAAGTGAACAACAGATTTCTGCCTCGCTTTTGGTTCATAAATGATCAAAAATATTTTAAATATTTTTTGTTTGAAATTTAGCAATAACTGGAAACACCAATTGTCACACTCTGCTCTTGGTCTCTACATAACAACTCGTTCAATTTCCACAGTCGAAATGTGCTATTGGAAAAAATATGATGCAGCACAATAAACCATCTGCTTTTATGACGATTCACTGGACAGATTTTCTGGAGTTTTCTTTAAAATCACCTGTGGTCTGTAAGAATAAATAAACATGGAAATGTTGCAAACTTCAATTCTATGTGCTGTCCCGATTCTTCAGAGAACCATTTAAGAAAACACCCAAGCATATAAATATATTTTCTTTTAAGGTTTTTTTAAACACACATATAAAGCCCAAGGGAAAACCAGCGTGGTCACAACAGACAGTGCCCAGCTTCTCCTCCCCCTTCCTTTGCAGATGTACATTAATGCAAAAAGGCAGAGATCTGAGCTGCAGCAGAAGTACCCTCTCTCCCTTTAAAACTGCTGCTGTCCAGCCTGATCGTGTCAGTTTGAAGGCCCCTATTCAAAAGTATTCATGCATCTGCCTTTGAGGCACAATAGCAGCTAGTTTATAAACTGTCTGCCCAGGCAGCCAAAGGCTTTAGTTCTTATTGTTTTCATCCCCTTAATAAACTTTTTGGAGGAGTTCATCAACTTGCCTGAATAGCCTATGTAGCAAGTCTCAAGACAGAAAATAACAGAAGGGCCTTTTCTCCTCCCTCTTCTTTCTCTCGTCCTTTTCTAGTGGCTGTTCATCTAACAATAGTGAGAGTAGGCTGTCAGACATCACAGGGCTTTTTTGTACCAATACATGAAAAAAGTATTCAATAAAAGAGAATACGGCGTCTTAAAATGGGAATTCAAGACAATTGTGTTTTCACATTTGCACACAAGGTATAGGCTAACTTAAGCAGCACAATGAGTTAAAAAGTTGTTTACAAAATTAAAATGTGTGTAGGCCATATATAAATGTGTTTACATAAAGACACAGAAAAAGGGTTAAGGCACTAGAGCCCTTTTTATAGTAAAATTCATATTTTTCATAAATAAAACTTTTGCATTTGTATTTAAAATATTTAAACATCTAGGTTAAATAAAGTTAAAGGTAAAAACGGGGAGGAATTATTGTGAAAACTTTAGCTTCCTATTCAGTCAAACGTTGCCTGACACCTGTTAAACAGGCAACACAGAACTGATGGGATACAATAAAGTGTAATTTTGGCTGTAAGCCATTAATCCACTGCTATACCTTTAAACTATGTGGAATAAAAATTAGCCAAACTTAAAAGTCTTTAATAGATGTCTGTTCTAATTAATTTCATACCTAATTAAAACAAGGCTACAGTCCATGCATGCTGGCCTGTTTAGCCCGCTGGATGGCCATAATTGAAGTAATAGCGGAAAAAAGCCTGCTTAGAAATAAAAGCCCGCAGCGGTCCAATTCAACAACATCACCATCCAACCACTCTGCTCATCCCCCTCACCCCAACCCTCCACCATCTGACCCAAAAAGGCTTTATTGGCTGCCCCGGACCAACCACCTACTGTTTCCCACCGAGGTACTCAGTGCGTTTTAAAACCCTAATTAGATGTGACAAGTTCAACGAGCTGGTTTCAGAGGAGGAAAAGCTGGTCAGGTTATGATTTCCGAGTCAGACTCACAGGGGAATCTGTGGACAGCTGATTCCTGTCAGGCTCATTCATCTTCTTCCAGCCAATTAGACATTACTGCTAACAAAGCGCTGGCTGGGCGATATGGGCCTATTAGACCCCGAAGAGGAAATGTAGGCTAAATGTTTGAGGCTGTGTTAGCACAACAACAATAATAACAATAATATGCCTATGGTATAATATCTCTTACTAATATACTACCATATATAAATAATAGATAATAAACTAAATAGGCTAATATGTTAAAACATTAATTAGAATAACACTACAAATTGCATTTTTTAAATATTAACCCAGTTTCAACTAAATTTACTCAACTAATTCCCGTTTAGATCAAGAAACTATTTAACGACACTATTTATTAAATGAATTTACACATAATTCAGCTATCACACAAAGGCTTGATATCCCCACCTGTTGACAAGAGCGTGTGACGCATACTTGGGGGCTATGCGTAGGTGTGCCACAGGAAAAGAGAGTGGAGAGGAAGTCAAACTTGAGCAAAGAAAAAAGGAAAATTGAGAGTTTCTATTTATTTTGGACCAAAGCCCCGCAGGCACAGCGCAGGATCCCGGATCCCCATAGTGAAAATTGGCGGAATAAAACACAGACAGAAATGAGAGACGCGCTGAAGCACCCTACTGTTGTGACAGGATACCTGGAGGGCAACGCTTCCTCTTTAATTTGTCTCATATGGTTTGAGACCCCCAACCAGACATTCAATCCTCAGAGTCTGCGTAAGCCTACCGAATTTAATTCTCGATGGTGAAATTATATGCTGTAATTAAATATCATATCATTTTAAAATGCTCGGTGGCACAGAACCATCTTATCAACTTGGTCTTCCTCGGCTCCTTCGTTGTTATCACATTAATAGTAACAACATCTAAAATGGGCCTATCAGTATTTGTGGAGAAAATTGCAGGCTAAACAAAGGGCACCTATGGGCTTACAGCTTATATTCTGATATTTTCGAGCAGGAAATGTTAACCTTGAAATGCTACTATCTGCGCCTAACAATGTGTGATCATAACCCCATAAATGAGGGGAGAAATTGAATCCTTTTAAGTTATTAAGCAGGAAAGGATTATAAACTCGTCTTTATAAATGAGCTAGAAATCCCCATGTCTTCCTCTGTACACTTTTAAATTTCCCACAAGAAGCTGGAGAGGAAAGATTGAGCCCCACAAGAGATGGAAAAACCATTTTTGTGCCCAGATAGGGAGTCGTCCCACATGGTAAGCGCCACTTTAATTAATAGACAGCCTTGAGAGGTATCACTGTCAGCCTGGATAATGGCGGCAGAGCCAGTGTTTGTGCTTCCATGAATATTTCTGATGTGATCAAAGTCAAATGCCAGCACAGAATGAATTTAAGCCTACTCCATTTTTTATTTACCCTAATGCTGCCGACACTTAAAGCTCCTTACACTGAAATGTCTCCCCAGCTCGGTAGGCCTACAAGCTTAAACTGCACTTCCTAAAATTGAAGCAGTACTCATTACTCATAAGCAATGGGTTTCATGCTATTATGTTGCACGGTTTGCTCATGTTACCTTTGCTGGAACCAATAGGCTAATTTATTGGGCTGGTCGTAGCTCTTGCCATCAAGTATCGTGATTTGTAATTAGCAGCAAATCACATTATTTTTTTAAGTTACAAATTACACTTTGAATTTAAAATGTCATCACAATATGCGGATACTTACGGGAGAGCTGTATGTATTTTTCTTAGCCAGCACAGTGTTGCATTAACTAAATTAATGAAGTTATTACTTATATGGGACTAGTTTAACTTCGTTCTCCAGGCTTTAGCCAAGTCCTAAAATTAGGATTTACAAAATACTCTTTACAAAGCTAGCATCGCCTCACAACCAGTAGCCTGCTAAGCTAACTGCAGTTTAAGCTAGCTACATGGGTTAAGTGTTTACTAAAATAAACTTAAACCTACACTGACATTTTTTTAACCAAAAAATAGTTATGTTATTGGAAATGGTTACACTCCAGTAGCTACACATAAAAAAATTACTCACTTTAAAGCTTCTCACTGTAACATTTAAATTTGTCGCACCATTTGAGGCCCAACGACTGAGAGACCGTTAAAAATGCTGCGGTTAGTCGTTGCTAAGCAACGCAGTTACCACAGATCCAAGCTAGGTTAGCCTGCACGGAGTTGTTTTGCTCATCGTTTTTCAATTTCTTATATATATATATAAAAACATATTATACAATTTAAATTAGAATATTATTAAGATTATTAGCAGCCTGTTGCTGAGAAGCTTTAATGGTTACATAGGTCCCGGAGATGCCACTGTTCATTACAATCAGAAACGACAGTCACGTAGGCCTAGCTACCACCTAACTGTCAAATAACCGTCACCTGCGCAACACTGTTTGGCAAGAAATGCAAGAAAGTCTTCCTTAAATAGCCTACCTACACAGATAGTAGCCTCTCTCAATATAAATACAGTCCTACTCTTCAGCCTGGTTAAAGATATTACTCAGATTTTTACGTTTTATTTTAAAGGACATGTGCAATTGTGCCACTTTTATTAATTGTATTTAATAGGGTATATCTTAAAAACAACCACTGACTATTATTATTATTATTATTAATTATTATTATTATTATTATCGATCACGTCCTGTCTTTCGGCTCTTGCCCTCTCTATAAGAAATGTAGGCCTACCAATGTAAATTCCAGTGAAATGTGGCTTGAGTGGCTGCGGGGACGGGGGAGGTTAATCCTAGTTTAATGCAGTGAAGCACAGCGCAGGGTCTGGGCTATGATGGGTATGTTATCTCTGCCCAACATTTGGGTCTCCCTCAATTTCAACCCAGCCAAATAGCTGCGAGAAAGTGCAGATGGAGTCACTCTCAATGCCTGAGGAAAAAACGTTATTAATAGCTAAATAACTTCCCCATACTTTCACTGAATCTCTCTCACACACTGTTCCAGATGGATTTGTTTGAAGTGGTCTCTCACTTCATTCCCCTGTCCTTCTCATTCAGCACGGCTTTAGACCCGAAATATAGTTACATTATATTACCATACACTTAGAGACTGGGTGTGCGTGCACGGAAGTGTGCGTGTCCGTGCGTGAGCGCTCTCATGTGTGTTTGGGCAGGGGGCAGCTTTTCACACCGACTTTATCGTTAATAACAGCAGAAAATATTTTTGTTTTGCTTTGTTTTTGTGGGAAAACGCGTGTGTAACTGGGATATTTTTTATTTTATTCTTTCTTAATTGCTGAGTGTATGGCGCAGTGAATAGAGGTACCTCACAGCACGAACTGGAACAGGGAAGACGAAATCTAGAGACAATTACTTTCTCCAAATCTATTTCAAAGCAAGCGCAGGCCACAATTTACGCATCCATTTCTTTTCACATCTCACATCTCACATCTCACCGAAGACAACAGTTGCCTCCTTGAACTGTAATTCTAACCTGGATCTGCGTGTCGTCTGGCTTGCACACACCTCTCCCCTGCCCTGTCGCTTTCCCTCCTCGACGCTCGGACATAATCCCACCTGGCATCTGTTTAATTAGATTGAAGACCCCAGGTAATCCTGCGATTTGCTGAAGTGTCCATCGCCTGTCTCCACCTAATCTGACGGCCAGGTTCAGTGTGGCAGATGGACACCGGGCAGCTGATTCACCTTCTCTATCTGACCGGTGTGGCGCAAAACAAAGGGAAGCCCAAGTTTGCACAGTTGCATTAGCAACCTTTCCCCCATTTGTTGCGCGTAATTAAACTTTGCTACAGCATTTAACAGCCGTACACGTGTGCAGCTTAAATGAGAGACTTGTTTCTGCACAAACAGAATGGTGGGTGGACCAGGATCTCCGCTCACTGATCACCAGACAGCAAACAATTATCAGATTATTTTTTTAAAAAGGTTAATATAGCAGCGTGGAAATGTGGAGCTATTTTCGATGCACACGCTGAGATTTAGCTGGTTTTTATTTCCACTATATCCTACTGAGAAATAACAGATTGGATGCAGAAAAATAAATGCACAAGATTGTAATATGGTAAGCAGTTTCAATGCATGTTTAAGAAGGATAGATTAGAGCTCGGATAAATCCGTGATGTAACCTCTCAGAAAATCAAATACACAGACCTAATAAACAAATAGATAAATAAATAACGTCTTAAAATCTGGATAAGTAAACGAAAAAAAAAATCTCATGAATTTTGTGCCCAGGGCGAGCCACTGTGAGCTCCGCTCTGAGATGAAAGTGAAAAGAAATAAAAGGCTCTATTTAATCTGCTTTAAAACCCCTCTCCACATAAGGGCTGTGCTTCAAACTCGGGGAGTGAGGGGCTGATTGGGGATAAATACATTTCTTACCATGCCTGCGAGCTATTACACCCGGCACGAACACAGCCACCTATTCAACAAACGTCGTTTCCAGCGCTTACTCTAATAAGTATTAACATTATTAAATGCCATCCGGATGCCGGTAGTCTAAACTGTGTTACGCAGAGGGTGCGTCTCTTTTTATAGCAACGTAATTCAGTCCCAATTTAAAACACAAGCAGCGCTCAGAAAAAAAAGAAGCAGGAATTATCTGGAAATTTGCACCAAACGTAGAAAATCAATAATGACGCAGTGGTAATGGAGTTAACACTTATTATTAAAAACAGCCACAGTATCCATCAGTCTGTCCTCAGTTTTACGCGGCAGAGTTGTGCGTAATGACCAGACTGTCCAACACATGCTCGTCATTTATGTGCACGGCGCTCAGCACACCAGCTACAGGGACACTGAAGATATTTGCCACAAAACTGTGACATTTTTCTCTTAACATTAATGCGTGGTGTGACAGAAAAAGAGACCGTTTTCACGCTATCAAGTGATTCTTCTCCAACGGGCCATTATATAAAATTACAAAACTATCTACCAGCGGGGCGTACTGAATTATTCATCTCCTTTTATGTCTCTCCTTGCCCTTTGTCCAAAGTTTTCTCTCTCTCTTTTACCCGAGTTTTGAATGAGAATGGACGAACCCAAACTCTCCTTTTAGCCGCCCAGCTTTCCAGGATTTGCTTTTGTACCCCGAACTCCACACTTAAGAAAAGCGTCAATAGAGGGGAGGTTTTGCTCGTGAAGTTCATCTTCAAGTTTGATAAATTTTTGGCAGTGTCTTTTTTTTCTCTTCTTTTTGAGGAAAAATGGGGTCTTTTGTGGACTCTTATCTAAACTCCATACACACGTTTGATCTTCAAAAGG
>OMLM01001246.1:51242-65688 GCA_900302695.1 Helostoma temminkii
AACTATATGGCAGCTTCTTGTGATCACATTTTTTTCTCAATATAAATGACATATTCATGTGATTAATTTAAATACCTGGTTAAATTTATCCAGCTCTATCAATTTCACTGTATTTATATATCATGTTTAATGTTTAAGCACAAACAAATCTAAAATATATGCAAATGAACAAACAAATTGAGAATCATGGTAAAGAGAAAATAAAATGTTACCCATGGATTAAAAGAAAAAGTGGTTATTTGTGACTTCTTTTTTAAAGCTTTCATAGTCAACGAAGTCAAACCTCTGATAACAAAAAACAAAAAGCATAAAACAGTTTACAAAATGTGTAGCTGCTGTGTGTTTTCAAAGTGTTTCTGCTGGGATAAGATGTTAGGATGGCAGCTTCATGTCCACCTGTGGTGATGAGTGCTTCACTTTTTTCTTGACTTGATTTGTGTTTGAAAAAGCACAGAACCCCACTGAGCACTTTAATGTGAGCTGTATGATGCTACAAACAATTGATGTATGCATGTGTTATATGTCTATGCTATCTGACCACAGCTCGTCCTCGTCACACCTTGATCTCCATTTATCCTGGTTGTTTCTGCAGGGTTTAACTCTGTCACTTAAATTTCCTTTCAGCTGCAGCAGACACAAAAACACTTCCTTTCTCTCATGATACTGTCTCCAATCTTATCTCGATCAGAGCTGCTCTTCAAACACTTTCCTACATAGCCCCTCATTATTTGTGTTATGGCAATTAACAAAGTTTCTTTTTTGCTTGTAGGTGAACATTTTTTTTACTTCTCCTATGTATTTTTTTCTATACACAGAGTTTAGCTATTCACATTGAGGTGCACAAAAGAGAAAACACCTTTGATGAGAGGCATCGCCAATTTGGTCTTTATCTTTCTCTGAGCTGAACAAAGGCGAGAAGTGCAGGCATTAAGCATAGATAAACATTATTTTAAATTAAATTGTAACAGTCGTTTTATCTTCCAGTAGGTTAGAGTGGAGTGTTGAATTTAACCAAACAACACTATTAGTCTTTAGTAAAGGATTTGCATTTTTTTTGTTTTTTTCATTTTGTTCAGAATTTTTCCGACGTTACAACAGCAACATCTCTTTCTGACACTGTGGGTTGAATTTGAATAAACTTAAAAATAAAACGTAATTACCTTTTTTTTTATTATAAACATAAAGACATACAATACAGAGTTAAAAACAAACATGAAACTTATCTGTTACATAGTTTAGATCATAATTTCCCCAAAACACAGTAAACATTTACACAAATGCACTGTCTCCTGCAGTTTTCCGATCCCCGTTGGCCTTAAATGTAAAAATGAAAGAAATTCATGAATCAAATTAGATTTTTTCCCAAAGCTTTTTCCCCCAATTTTAGTGCTGAAGGCAAGTTCTGTCTTTGCAGACAAGAATGCAAATGTTTCTTTTTAAAATAATCTTGCATCTGTACTCAATACATGAACCATGAGCTGTTTCTCTCTCATGATGGCTGGCCTCACTTCTGCTGAATTAGAAAATATTACAATCAAAAAAAGTGGTCACGTAAAGATTGTAAAGAGGAATTTGCTTTTGTGCATAAAGCTCCCCAAAATAGTCATCATTTTTACCTTCACCCCAAGTCAGTTATTATTTTGCTTCCACTGTTTCCTGGATGCTTTGGCACAATGTTTCAATAGTAACAGTGTCTGCACTTCCACCACAGTCTTGTTAACTTGTCGAGACATCTGCTGAAAATTATCCAAATGTAAAACCGTTTCCTGATGGGAATTATTTTATGCGACAGAGTGGGAGAGCATATAAAATGTACTCTTAGTGAAAAGCTTATTCGGTGTTGTAACTTTAATTAAAGAAAGCTGATTTGTGATATTAATCTCGGTGGGAGGAGCTCTATACAGACAAGTAGGGTCTGAAAAGGTGATGTTTGGTTAATAAGGAGAGCATGGGCACAGGAATTCCTCACACTCATTTGGAACAAGTTAGCCTATGTGTGAACCTTGTCTGAACTCCCACTGTTCAGTCTCCACCTAGCTGCCCCTAATGCCGTACATACAGAAAACCAACACAGAGGTATAATTAAGTCAGCCAAAGACAAGGCTTAAATCGGTAAGTTTGGGACCCAGTGAATCTGAAGGGAGGTGGAAAATTCAAACCAAAATTTGTTTATGTTTTGTCAAATGTGTGCAGTTTCCTGTTAAAAAACAGATATTTTTGTATCTTCAGGCATTTAAAATTGTTCAAAAGAACCAAACAGGAGAGAAAATCTGTCTTTGGTTGAACTGCTCAGTGTTCACATCCCGAGTCACTATTTGTTCCACAGCCAAAGAAGGTTGAGAACTGCTTCTTCTCAAGGCTTCCCTTACTGAACCTTACGCCTTCCTAGGTCTTCATGAACTCACACACATCCAGACACAATGTGTGGCAGGGGAGGGGAAAAACAACATATGTTATGTTGACATCTGAGTCTGGTGCCTGAGTTATGAGTCATGGAGACATCTATAACTCAACCAGTGATCAAACACAGTCAAAGAACATTTCCAGGGGGCAGCTCTTCTGGATTTCCAGAGAGATCAGAGGTATAAGAGGAAGACAAACACCTGAGAGACAAGAAGTGGAAAAACTGGCAAAAAATGAAAATAACAAAATAAATAATAATAACCACACTCATGTTCAGCCATAGTTGAGAGAGTTAAGAAGTGTTCCTTGTTGCAACGCCATCACCAGGCCAAACTAATCTGTAGAAAAGAGCGTGGTGTGCATGTGGCATCACACAAACAGGCAGACTCCTTTGGATGTGGGAGCAAGGGTTTGATCTACGGCAGAACGGGTGACATCCTGTCACTGCTCACCACGGTGTGAATTCCTAATAACACTTTCACTTGGCTCAAGCAGGACAAACTAGTGATGTGACACTGCCGAGAGGGAGAAGTGTGAAGGAGTAAAGAGGGTAACAGAGGAACAGGTGGACGACAGTAGACATGGTGGGCAATGCTCTGCACAAAGCAGACAATCTGCAGCCTGTAAATGAGAGCACACTTTGAAGAAAGGGACTAACAGGGAACAAATAAGTGGAAAATAAAAGGCACGTGACAAAGCTGTGACTGTCTCCTCAGTGTGTCTGGATGTTTAACAGTGCTCCTTTATCCCCCTTAAACAATATGTTAAGGAACCTGTTGTCTGTATATCCCGAAGCTCTTATCACCCCACAGCAGAGCTCACCTGTCTTCTTCTGTTTAATGCAAAAGGAAACCAATAAAAAGGCCCGTTCTGTTTCCCTGTCACATGAAATCATACTTCCACCTCATACACTGCGTGTTTGCTTAACATTTGTTTACGCAAGGCTGGTGTTGGATGGTCCTGAGACTTTAACGCAACGCCTGCTCCTCTGAGTTGTGCGTAAACAAGGTATGATGTCGTAGCCAACTGCTGATCCCGTGTCTTTGATGATTCGCCTCAGACCGGCACAAACGCATTGAGATATTGCAACACTTTAAATGGTGTATAACTAGTCATGGCCGCCCACGATGTCCCTAAGATAAGGCTGCTCTTGGTTTAGTGTCAGTTTCCTAAATAAAAAAGGGCATCATTACAGTTGCACAAGGCGTAATCTCAATGTTGCTGCTGGGTGTTCAATAAACAGGTTACACTAACATCGAAATGTGAGAGATCACAGATGAACAGATCTCCCTGAAGCTTGTGCGAACAGACTAAATAAGAAAATTAGCAAATAGGAAGAATTTGTCCTTGATGGTATTTGTCACTCCACAAAATCCCTTCAAAGATTTGACTAAAACAACCAGAAAGGGGTTTATTAATCAGAACAAAATCCAAAATACATTTAGATTTCGTCATATCTAAACATGTTTGTCCTGTGTTTACTGAACCGGACGTAAGGACGATCACATATGGCTGCCTGGCTGATCCACCAACTGTGACAGGAAGAAGGAACAGGCAGATCATCTTCAATGACTTTACAAATACTGTTGTTAAAACTTCTTTTATAGCCTGTAACAGCAGCACTGGACACTGAGAGTACACTGAAACCTTTAGTGAGTTTGTCTGTAAAGGAATACTGTGGGCTGCTGGCATCATTTCATTACAGTGGACAGTGTTACAATCCATTTTACACAACCAAGAATGCTCCGTGTGTGTGTTGTACTTGTGAGTGTGAGTGTGTGTGGCATGTGATAGGACCAAAATGCTTGGGTATCACGCTCTGATGTGCATGCCAAATCCACTTGTCCTCTCACACAACCTACCAGTGTGGCTCTGCCGTTTCAGCTCTGCCAGCAGAGGTCTGACAGAGCAGCAGCACAGGAAGAAAGTCACGACCTCTCATAGCTGAAATCACAATGCGATGTGCGGCATCAATCTGACCAAATATTGTCCTCAACCAGCCACAGTCAGCCTTTTGTGTAGTTTAAAATTCAGACATGTTTTCTCAAAATTAGCATGTTTGCAGTTTTAACCCAGATGGTGTACTCAACACTGCACTTTGTTAAAAATATAACAAATAAAATGAAAACAATGTATTCAGACCTTTTCCTTGTGTAAAAGTAATAATACTACACTGTTGAAAAACTCAGCAATGAAAAAGTAACTTGAGTATAATGAAAGTACTGTAACAAGTATTTTCAGTGAAGTTCATTTAAAGCTTCAAAGGTAACAGTACACATTTTGCAGCCTTCAGTCCCCATCAGCTTTACATTATTACATATTTGGAGTATATTGTTGCATTAACATTGTAGCTGCTTGAGGTATATGATATGCTATTGGACAGTTACACCAGAAACATACGTTATAAACCCAAACATATGCGTCAAACATAGAGAGTTTATAATAAAATTGCAGAAACAAAAAAAATAGCAGAAAAACTGCAGAACAGAAATATTCAGTGTTGTTTTTGAATGTACTCACGATTAGTAACATACCTCCCAACTCTCCTTTTTCTTTCTTTTTGTCTTTGACATGTTTTTTCTTTATTCCCCACTCTAAATGTGGTTTACTTTCTTATATGAACCTAAATATCACAATTTCTCAATCGTCTGCAGGAAAACTCCCTTAATTGTAAAACAGCTCAGATGTTTGACATAATTTCTCTAAATGGCAAACTCACAAAATCAGATTCATATATTTGAAAAACATTTATTTTTTATGAGGTTCAACTTCTTGCTTCTGGTGCTGATAGATAACTGAACAAAACTATCAACAAAAGTTTCAGTCTCTGAGACATAACCTTATATTTTATGAAGTATTTAACCTTAACAAGAAGTGATCTGTTTCTCAAAAGGGGAGGTGTGAGCACCAGTTTTCTTTGGTAAAATATTACTGTTACTGTTCAATTAGAGATATTTATTTTAATATTTATGAAACTCAGATCATAGTATCAGGACTTTGGGTGTTTGTCAAGTGAAATAGTTGTGTAGCCACAGCATTCACTACTTCATTGACTAAGACAAACACATGCCCTTCACTTCCATAGAAGTCAGAACATTTTCGCTTTAATCAGTGGCTGCAAAGAGTAGACAAATCTTAGCAGAAAGAGTAACAGGGAAAAAGTCTCTTTGTTAATGAAGATAAAAGTAATGCCTCCATTTGGCATGATAACACAATTAGTCTCAGCACAACCATCTGAAAGAACCTTCCAGAGAAGAGAGATCACTTGACCCCCCCCACCCCATCTGTGACCGAATCATGTCTTTCCATTAGGTGATCTGTGCAACCATAACATCTATCTCTGCTCGAGCTGGACATAGACACTTCAAAAAGCAGGGAGCATCACAAAGAACTCACAGACTCGAAGTCACATGACGGCCGTGATTGAAAAGGTCCTTTATTCCAGCTAACTGAACAGAATAATTTAATGCATATGCTGCTTCTTTAAGGAGCTTAAAACAAGTTAAAATGTGATATACATTATACTATTATTCTTTCTATGGGTTTAGATGCACATATGCAATACAACACAACATCTTCTTAACTTTGTCCTGACAAAATGTGTCTTCTTACTTACTTAAGTTGGGCAGAACACACCATACATGTGCAAAGTCCAGAAAGTGTTAGGCATTTTGTTTATTTAGGTTAAGAGATTCTCTCAGTCCTTAAGATAAATAGCAGCAACATCATTTTAACCAACTTTATTTAGCATTTATGAGGAATACACATTAATAGTTTATAACACAATGCTACGTCTGTCTGCTTTATTGATGTAGTTGTTATCGTTTTGAACTTCACAACAAAATGTCAAACAACTTGACAACAAAATGTTTGTGTAATAGATAAATTGAGCTAATTTATTGCATTAGACCTTTATGCTTTGGAGGTGATTGATACAATGAGACAGCAGCAATAACATGTTAACGTGTTTTCAAATGCAAATGGAAGGATGATTTACTGAACGATACTTAAATGATAAAAAAAAAGACGTGATCACAAACGATCAATCAGAAATATTTTTGGTTTCCATTCACTCTTCGAACTGAAGCTTTGCTGATAATCTACCTTAGAAAGTTTACTATTTGGTGCAGCAGTAGTGGCCTGAAGTAAGTAGCATAAAATAGTTTAAGCTGTTCAAGAGGTTTGGGTGACACAGCGATTCAGTGGTTCACACAAACCCTCAGGTGTGATCCCTGGTGCTTTTTTTTGGTGGTATTTAAATGTTCCACAGACAAGAAATGGAAATCCACCACTGCTGTGTGTTTTACCTTTTGTTCAGGGCACAGAGATTTGTCAAGGCCTGCTTGTGGTGATGGGGATCTGCATATTTCCATGTACTGCCTGTGTTCATGTGAGTTTCTTGATCTACTGAATCTATCGTTGTAATGGTTTAACTTTACTTTCAGTTTCCTGCCTGCTGATTTGCTTATGAGAGAAATCATCAGAAGTTCTACATCCAGTGGAAATAATACTTTGACATTCTGGGAAAGATACTTATTTGGTTTTCTTATGGAGAGTTCAAACAGAGATGGATTTCACTCTCACATTTGTCCATTAAATCTCGAGCAAGCTACCGACTAGTGTAGCTTAGCATAAGCTCTGGAAATAGAGAAAACTAGTTCTGTCCAATGGTATCAAGTGTTCAGTACCAGCACATCTACAGCTCACTGATTTACACAAGGCTTAGATATGAGCAGACAACCTGGAGAAGCTACGACTCTGAGCCATAAAGTGAAGGAAAAAACAGTTTTAACTTTAGTTGATGTACAGCTTAAACTAATCATTCAACAAAGAACATATCACATTTTAATTGTAAATTTTTGAAATACTGGACTATGGATTATTTTCCTTCCAGCTGAAACATTTAGCTGTTTGCTAATGTTTCTGGTCTTTATGCTTTATGCTGTGGTTTAAAGGCTAACAGACACGTATGAGCGTGATACCTGTTCATCTGCTGAAAAGTTACCATGAATGCTGCTGTTTCTGTCACAGAAACTATGCAGATACCAACAATGCCATGTGTATTAGAATATTTTTTTGATTATAAGCATTATGGGACTATATAATGAAACCATGGTGTCAAAATGTAAAGTGTTGCTTTAATTAAGCTCACAGAGGTAGTGAGAAGTGTTTGTTGTGGCAATGTTAGAGCAGGCTCTTAGTAGAATCTTCCACATAATCAAATTAAATTCAGACAACATGTGGAGCAGGATTTTTCATTTAAAGATGACTTTAAAGACTTGGTCTTTTCCCAGTAAAATATCTTGTCATCTGAGCGTCTCTAAGTGAACTGTCACAGATGATTAGAGGAGGAACAACTCGTCTTGGTATCCCAAAGAGCATGGGGTCTTCACGAGAGAGTGAGCCACAACTAGAATCAATGTCACCGTTCAGATAATCACGCATTGCAGATTCACCATGTAAGATGCATTTTGTTTGCTGCCTAACTGTGTAAAGCCTCTATTCATTTTCAGATTTTTCCACAGTCGAAAGAGGTGGTCAGCTCAGTAATGATGCTCTCCTTTAAAAATTTCAGCCCGTGCTTGTTGAGAAGAAAGTGTTTTGTGTTGTGTTGTTTTTCTGGTTTGTGAAATTATTTCTGTGACAAACTAAACTGACAAAATATTCAAATCTCATTTATCTAATATGCTTGTAATTTTGTTATTCTTTACAGTCAAAGCTGTGTGCGATTATTTGGATATAATGACACGTTAAGTCAATTACATTTGTCTAAAGTTCAGTATACTATGACATATTACATTATTATTGTTTCCCTTAATAAGTGGTGCATAGATTTTCAATAACATCACAAATACAATACTGTGTTAATGGTTGACAATCTAGATAAGTTAGTTAATTTATCACAGAAACATTTCAAAAGTATGAAGTGGAAACCTCATATATATACATATGTGTGTGTGTGTATATATTATCACTTAAATCGTTTCAAATAAATTTGATAAAATTAGAGAATAATGAGTCCAATGAAACACAAGTACTTTTAAAAAAATATTCTTAGGTAATGTCTTTTTATTGTTTTGCAGTTGGTAAAAAGTTTCCAGTTTAATGTATAAAGAGTCACGCAGGAACAGCAGGATATTTTCAGAATTACAAACAAGGGCCCATCCTTTTGTATGTCTTCAGTGACCTCTTCTCCCAGAAAACCATGTGTTTGTCACACACACACACACACACACACACACACACACACACACAGAAACAAGCTTTACACAACAGGAGTGTGAAATCAGCATGTTCCAAGACTGGGGGTTAGTTGGGCTCCCAGTGGGCAGAAATCTCTGAGCACTCGGACGACATCAGGCAAAGCAATGACCACTGAATCCATAATTACTCTCAGGAAATCCGTGTTTCATCTCTGCTGGGGTCAACAGTGGAGACTGATTGAAAACTCAGGGCGCTGCTGATGTATGACACACAACACGTGTAGAATAGAAATTGCAACCATAACAACATGGAGGATCACGTGACTGACGGCTCCGCTGTAACATGAAGACGCTTAACTCAATGATAAATCATATAATAAATATAACAACTTATCAAAACACTAAAAAAGCATTGAAGTACATTTTACTACATTTACACTTATACAGGTGCAGTCATGATGTAGAACTACAATGAGTGTCACAGCAGATTATAGTGTATTTACTACCAGGTACAGTGGTACAAAGAACTGTACTTAACTAAGATTTCTTGAGTATTCCCTCTAAACACTGACTTCTACTCCACTACCCTTAGATAATATTGTAAATTGTTTTGCTCTGACAGCTTTAGCCACCACACTTTAAGACACGATATAATCAGTTTTTTAAATATTATACAAAATATACTACTGGGGGTATGTGCAGAACATGATAATAACTTAACAATCCAACAGTAGCTATGAAGTTTGTCTACAACACTTGAAAATGGATCCTGAATAAAGTGTGGGCCTACTGTTTAAGCATGTGTTTTTCTATCTCTGTACATGCACATCATTGTTACTGACACATTTATATTATTGACACAGTATATAAATAGACTTTTATAAGGAAGTACTAATGTTGGAGAACAAACATATTGCTGTTTAATTTTTGTAGCTATATCCACTGATAAGAGAGAGTGGGATGGGTCAAACCCTTGGTGACTTGCATAAAAAAAAGAAAAGAACAAAACTTGTAAAGTTTAAAGCTCCGTCCAAAAGTGACAGTACACAGGCAGAATCAAACTACTCTATAGTGTGTCTTATTCTCAGCTCTAGGCACCTAAGGTGCCTCACTGTTTCTGGAGGCAAACTAGCTGTTCATCAATGTAACTGGTCATGTAATATGTAATAAAATGTAATAAAAGAAATGTAATAAAAAATCCTCAAGTGTGAGGATGAAAATGGCAGACGGGGAGAAACAGGTGAAGGTAACATGTAACATGAGGAATGTTCACAGCCCATAGAGAGATGCTCATTTCTAATACACGTAGAGTAGATAAAAGCTGTTGGCTGGAGATGTAGAGTCACATTTTTTCTACCAACACTTGTTATTTTCTAATGTGACACCAAGTGTGAGTCTAGTGGCCCAAAGAAGGCTGTTAATTATACAGTCAGTAGTTCTCATCATGTCGCGAACCATAGCAACACAGCGTAAGCGTCGATGTGTATAGTAGACAGCGGTGCAACAGCGTCATCTAGCGTCACAGAGACGCAATAACGCCGGGCAACGCACGTCACTTCCTGTTTAAACATGGCCGCGCACTGACAAATGTGACATTACTGCTAGTGCTGAAAACAAACAGCTAACAACGCGTGTTGTGCCTGTGGGACAGATACAAAAGGCCCGAGGAGATTCAGCGTTTCGTCGGTCAACATCCTCACAGGTATTCCGCTTTAATTTGTTCACTTCTAAGCAGCAAGTAGTAATTTAACTGTAGACGCTGCACTGTTTAGGCTAATCGTTAGCATCGGCTTCATTGCGAAGCCACAGTCCATGTACATGTACATGTTGCCACTGAATGACATTTTCAGGGTTATTTGATGTAGTAACAGAAAAAAACACGTCGTGAGGAAGTTTCATAGTCATATATGCACGCAGTTTTGTTTAAAGGTAACTTTTTGTCTGTTGCAGGATCCTCCAGTGACACCATGGTCCACTTATGTGAGTACAGTGTATTAAAAGACACTTTCTTGTCTTGTGTCTTCATGGATTCATTTGGATTTGTAAACTGTTGGTTAGCACTTTATATTACAGCTTGTGGTTTACGGTGTGTGTTTAAGGTACTAACGGAAGTGATAAGTAACTACATTCAGTGCTGCACTAGTTACTTTTATGTTTAGATCCTGATTCCTATGATCAAATTGAAGCAGTTATTACATTATTATGTAATATGGGCATAACACGTGGTGGTGGTTAAAATTTACAACAAATAAATAAACATGTTATCATTTTTACAAAGCTTGGTTTAACATGTGTAACCTTTTTAAAATTTAGTTTTTATTGCTCCAATAAAAGGTCATTGTCATCTGAACAGAACATATGAAATGAATGTTGCTCAAATGAAAATAAGACATTTTTTATTTTTATTGTCATTCTCTCCTTTAATCTGTATATAAATTAAACTAAACTTGTTTTTTAATTGTCATCATTTATGTGGTATAAATCAGGACTAGTAAATTTATGTTAACAAGAGCATCAAGTTTAAACTTCAGTTGGGTAGTGTTTAAACTAATTACTAATACTGTATAAATGTCAATACTACTTATACTTTTAAAATATATTTCTTCGGGTGTTTTCACACCTTAGTGCGTTTGCTCTTGTCTGAATCACTTGATGACTTTGTTACAGTTTTTTTCAATTGCTAACAAGCTTTGGTCAACACTGAAACTACTTTTTCAAAACCCTTCACACAGCCTGCAGTGCAAACACACACCTGAGCAGGTGTGCAGTTCATCTCACCTCCAAAATGCTCTCTTACCAACAAAACACATCATACATGTCTCAAAATACTGGAAACAAGTCTCACTCTGAGCACACTGAACTACAGACTATTATCCACAGAGAGTATTACATAAAAATCATTTTATCTTTACAGTTTGAATGGTTGTTTTTCATTATTTTATTATACAAGATGATGATCTTTGCACTTTATTACCTGTATAGAATTATTGTAGACAGTCCTGTGTATTGTAACAAGAATGAATCAGCAATCGGCAGCACTTTGCTTCATGTGTGTATGTGTGAACGCAAACATGCGAGTCAACCTGCACGGACATTACCTGGACTTTATCCTGTCAGCCCCATAGTATAAAGTCTGTGTAATGTTCGTGTGAGCATGGGTGTGAACACAGCTGGCAATTCTCAGAGAAAGCACAGCTAGAGTTTTTATCATGCTTTCTAGGGCGGCACGGTGGTGCAGTGGTTAGCACTCACAGCAAGAAGGTCCTGGGTTTGATTCCCAGCATTGGCCAGGGTCTTTCTGTGTGGAGTTTGCATGTTCTCCCCGTGTTGGCGTGGGTTCTCTCCGGGCACTCTGGCTTCCTCCCACAGTCCATTCACCACATTGTCAATAATTGTGACCCTTATCTCATCTTTTATCTCATTTCAAGTGACTTTGATTAAAGCAACATTTAATCAAAGGTCTGAATATGCGTAGCTGCAGTGCGGTGTTTACCGATTATAAAATATTCCCTTTTTGCATTTCAACATGTTCACTGTGCTTATTTCCTTCTACAGCATCACTCCTCCTAAAGAAGTACCACGGGGGTTATGTTGTAATCCGGTTGGCTCTTGCAGGCCACAAACAAGCTAACAGACCCTTTTATCGCATTGTGGCAGCTTATAACAAAAAGGCAAGAGATGGTAAATATATAGAGCAGCTGGGTTCCTATGATCCCCTCCCCAACATCAACAACGAGAAACTTGTCAGCTTCAACTTTGACAGAATCAAGTACTGGATTGGCTGCGGTGCACACCCTACAAAGCCTGTGGCTAAACTTCTAGGTGTGTATTTGATCCGTAAGCCCTTTCCTGTAAGTTGGTCAACATTACACAATTTTATTGTCAGCTTGTACAAAGAATTCATTCTTATTTGTTTAATCATAAAAATCCAACCATGATGTATATAAGCTTCTGCATCTCTTAGGTGATAAAATATGTTCATAATGTAATCACATAGATAGTTCTCCACAAATCATGAAATTGGGCTAATGACATGCTTACCATTAGGTGCATTTACTAGGTTACTAGAAATTGCACAAGTTTTAAAATGATGATGGTTCTGCTACAGCTGCTTGGAAATACTTTTAGTGACAGCTGCTGTCTTCTTCTGTGACTTCTCTTCTTTTCAGGGTTGGCAGGATTCTTCCCTCTGCACCCCATGACAATAACAGAGGCTGAGCGTCACAGAGCCCAAACAGAGCAGACACAGACAGCAACAGGAACAGAGGGTAGTCTGGAAGAGGGACAGAAGGAGGTTGAAGTGTGAGAATTAAAGCTGGGGACTCTGTGTGACTGTCGAGTAAAAATGCTGTTGGAAGAAAGCAGATTTTTTTTTTTCCAGTTTTTGGGTGGCTGCTTACAAGAACTGCAGATATGTCATTATTTAGTTCTTGATATTGTTGTGGTTGTTCTAATAGCAGCTATGAACAGTTCACATCAAAACAGGCAGTTGTTTGAATTTGCTGTTTCAATTTTATGTGACTAAATTAAAGTGTTTCAATATTACTGCTTTTTTTCTGTTATCTTTTTTCAGGACAATCTACACCATAAACGCCACAAAATTAAGTAATTTTCCTCTTATCACTTCACCATCTGTTGTCTGTCTGTTTTTCTTTTTTGGAGCACATATACATTTAGGTCCAGAAGTATTTATTCATGATTTTGCCTTCATACACCACCACAATGTATTTAAAATAAAACAAAGATGTGATCGAAGTGTAGACCTTCAGCTTAATTTTAAGATATTTCACAAAATTAAGGCATTTACCATTTAGATTTTAAGCAGCATACCTCTGTTTTCAGGGGCTCAAAATTATTTAGGCAAGTTAAATAATTTTAAATATAACCATCATTTTTTATATTTGGATTAAAACACTTTGCAGCTTTGCCTGGCCTTCACGGCAGCCACCTTCAGTTGCTGCTTGTTTGTGGGTCTTTGAGTTCAGTTTTGTCTTCAGTAACTGAAAAGGTGCTATATTGTTTTGATATCAGGTAACTTGGCCATTGAAGAATATTTCTTTGATTTCAAAACATGCTAAGATGCTTTTGCAGCATGTTTAGGGTCATTATCCATCCGCATTGCACTCTATATTTACATTTTTGACTGTAGGTTTTGACAATGATACTCCTTCTCTTAATTGATTGAGGCTTCGGATGAGCTGCAAGGACCACTTAGTGTTCAAAAGTTGTACACTGCACTTTTTTGTCAACGTTTTAACAAAACTTTAATATAACTAATTTAGATTATGCTATAAAGCATATATACTGTGGTCTGGTGTCCCTGTTGCGTGCCTATCATCACATGTGTTTTGAATAACCAAGTGTTTGCATTAGTCAGGTAGTGATAAAAAGTCAAACTTGAGCCAAGACACGCTTCACAACACCCAATTGTTCACTGGGGAAATTCAGGAGAAACAATTATGAAACTTAGTTTTGCTTTGCTTCATTGCTTCATTTCCTTTATGATGATCGAACAAAAATCTGATACATTCTTTAATATATAGACTCACTGAGCATTCCCAAATCCCAAAGTAATCATGAACCAGCAGGGTATTACCAAAAAATTACACTCACTCAGGGTAGTGGTAGTGCCAGTGATAAAATTATATAAATAATAATAATAAATAATATGTAATATATAAATAAGAAATAGATACAATTATAAAAAGAAAACCTAAATAGTTTGAATGTGATATCATTGTGGTCTGACCTGACATGGTGAGCGGGAAATATTTAGTTTTTTGTCATGTAGCATTTGAAGAATGATTTTTTAATAATCAAACAGAGGTGCGGTCAGTATG
>OMLM01001249.1:5559-16152 GCA_900302695.1 Helostoma temminkii
AATTACATACCTAGCTAAACCAACAAACTTATCAGTCCTTATATCAACATCAGTACTGTTAAATTGGGTGGTTTCGACCTAATCATAATCGAAATGTAGCTTACCTTTGCTTGGTCATGGGTTCCTGTAGAAATAATCTTGTCTGGAGTAAATTCAGACTACTGTTTGTGTGATATCGACACAAAAGGAAGTGAGGAAACCTGTGGATCGAGCTTCATGCTTCATAGGAAGAAACATGTAAATGACATCCAGAATAAACAGAGGATGAGCCAACAGACAAGTAAAAAAATATGTTACCTCTCTAAATGCAGTTTACTGTCACATTAAATAATTTTAAAAAGTTATGCTCAGCATAGGAGATTAAAATTATGTTCTGGGCTCACATTACTAATCCCTGTATTTTATAGAAGCTAGTTTCAGCAGCAATTAACTGGTCCATATTGTGTACTGCACATCACTTGGCTTATAGCTGCTCGTCACAACTTTCACCAACAGAGGGAAGAAGCACATTAAAAATCAAGCAGCTCAAGATGTTGTAGGCCAGTTGTAAGTATTATATCCCCCAGTCTGTGTACGTTGTAATCTCCCATTTTACAAGAATAAAAAACAAACTAAAGCACAGTCAAATAAGTAATTAAGAAAATACATTACTGCTACGGAGAACAATTTGAATAGCATCCCTCTTGGCTGATATCTAACAGGTTTGCATAGAACATGTTAACTTAGATTTGTATTGCAAATCATTTAAATCCTTATTCTCATGTATGACATCCTCATTTATGACATTCAGTGCAACAAAGTAAAAAAAACCAACATTCCTCTCAAAACTGTACATTAACTTATTTTTCACATAATAATAGAAGTCTTTGTTAGTAGAAACAAAATCCTTGAGTCTGCTGATCTTATTGCGATTATATTTATATCATACAACTCATGCCACTTGGTTAACTCTAACACAGACCAATATTTGTTTATGGACCCAGTGGTACATTATGTTGGTGTGTTGCACATTATGTTTTATCCATCTGCAGGTTTACACACCGGACATGCACAGAGGCCTTTCTCTCTGCTACACTCCAACATGCTCTCCTGAGGGCTTCAGTTAGTGGACACTGTGAACTTAGAATGAATAATAATGCACAAACAATATTAATATAGAAGAAATAACTGAATTTCTCTGACTGGTTAAAACAGTGAGCATCACTCACCTTTTAGAAGTAAATATCACTGCACTGCTGGGAATGCTGTTTAATGAGTCGTAGAGGCCTTTGACTGGACCTATTTCTAGTAGACAAATATTTGAAAAGCATTAACTAACATAGGAAAACAGTCATATAGAGTTTTGCCTAAAATATATCAACATTGGGCTGTGGGGATTTCCTCATATTTGATTGATTAATGCTACAACAGTTGAGATCACTAGTGTGTGGGAAAGGGGTGACTGATGTTAGCCTCTAGGGTTTCATCCTACCTGTTAGACGCCGCTCACCTGGATAGAAAGACCACTGTGCAGAGTGACTCACACAGCAGATGTTCATTGTGGCAAACTAGGAAAAACAGCATGATGAAATACAACAATTATTTGCTGAGCAGTTTATTATGAAGTGTCAGCCAAAGATTCATGTTATACAGCTGTATATAAATGGGGTTTCCCAGGTATCAAGCCCACTGCTGCTTTTGATGTTTAACTGTTCTAGGTTTTATTTGTACAAATATATGGCTAAGAACCTTTAAAACGTACTTCATGGACACTGATGAGAAGCGGTTTAGGGAAGCTTTACCAGTGACCATTGTGTGTGTTCAGTAGACTATAGCTCTGATAAGGATCTACACCATCATGTCTCTCCACAGTTTCCATCACACTGAGTAGGAACAAATAACATGGACTGTCTAAATAACTAGACTCATTCTCTGCTGTCCTTTCAATCTGCAGTGATGACACTTCCTTCCTTCCCTCCTTCTCCCCTGGGCACCTGATTGATGACCACACCATGAAAGCTGAGCTTACATAGACCACGCTCTTGAAAAAGTGTGTGTAATGTGTAACAGCTTTTTGAAGTGTGTGTGTCTGTGTATGTGTGTCATAAAAATCGTACAGTAACAGCATTCCCATATTAGTTAATAAACACTGAGTTTATAGTCATCTTATCACAGAAATGGTGGGTTTGAATCCCATATCTTATCAGTCCTTCCCTGCTGCATTGTGTATGCGCTTCTCTCTCTCTCTCTCTCTCTCTCTGTGTGTGTGTGTGTGTGTGTGTGTGTGTGTGTGTGTGTGTGTGGAGGAGTTCCAGAGGGAGTGGGTGCGGGTTTTTCTTTCTTTACTCAACCACAGTTGAGTCCATCCATGAAGTTGGTCACAGAGCCGGAAACGACTCAAATCAAAATAAAAGGCAGAAAGTAAACTTCTTAAAAACTAGATGTTTATATTTTAGTCGAAGACAAGGGAAGAATTCCTGTGGGATAAAATTAACTTTCTGTACTGGTATTTGTTATTTTTATTTTATTTTTTGCACAAGCCCCTTACTGTTTATTTCTTTATAGGGAGTTACAACAAGCCCTACCTTTTATTTTGAAAGTCAGAACAGGAACATACCCCACACTGCTGACTTGACGCTGACTCCTCCACGTTGGGTACCGAAACAGCGCGACCAGGACACCACTGTCCGCCCTGCTCCGGCTGGGAGAGAACATCGACAAGCTAGTGGCTCAGGACAGGACTGAGAGCAGCTAGACAAGTACTGGCTTGAGAGAATGTTTCCTCCAGGAAAAGGGAAAACTGGATATAAACGGGGAAGAGACGTCAAGTAGTTTTCTTTCCTTACAAGAGGTTGCGAGATAAAACAACCGTGTTCGCAGCATAGAGCTGTTGCTGCTGGAGCAGTCGGTCAAGTGCAGTGAACTTCGGGCTCAACATTTTGTTGTTTCATTGTTTCCAACTTTCTCAGGGTAAATTAAGCGCATTGTCACGAGAGGACGTCAACTCACAGGATTTGAAGATGTTAGCGGTTTAAGATTTACTAAAGCATGTCTGCTGTAGACCCACTTCACTGACAGTGCTGGAGACATTGTGAGGCTTTTGTGAAGTGCACGTTCAAGGCTACCAATTGACAAAGACTTTCGAGTGTTAACGAAAACAGGGTGCAGTGAGTGAAGAAAGGTGAGGCGGTGTGTTACCGGCGTGAAAACTCCAGGGAGACAGTGGTGTGGTCTCATAGGCTCATATATGAGTGAAGACAACTCACCGACATTTATGGAGCGTCGGTGTGCAGTGTGGCTCTGACTGAAAATCTGTAATGGAGCTCTGCTTCAGAATCCAAATGTGCTGTTGAAGACTGCATTCCTGCTAGGGAACAGTTTAATGTAGTTTTGGCAGAAATATTTAATATTTTATAAAATAGCAATACTGCGAGTTAAAACTCGTCATAAAGGGACTGAACAACGACAAACGTCTGTTTTCTCTCGTGCCGGCACCATGGCCTTATGGGAGAGCTGTTTCTGGTTGCTCTGGAGACGGACCCTTCTCGCGCTGATGATGTGCGCGCTGTTGGCGCGGGGAGCTGAGGATGACGGTACCTTTAGCGCAGAGGTAACACCACACAGCACTGTTATTAGTGTATAAAGTCACTAAAAAAGTTTTTTACTTAGTAACTACTCTGAAAGTAGAAGCAGTAGAGATTAGACACGACTTTATTATTCAGAGTTTATAAATCATTGTCTATTTATCTTATTTAGCTTTTTCACAAAACAGAGCAGGCCGACATCTACAATTTAACCAGTAATAACAACATTACATGTATTTCATTTTTATATAGTTGTCACTAGGCGTCAAAGTTTGCTAAATATCGAGTTGGAGCCAGCACATGCAGCACCCCTAGTCTATCAGTACAGCAGATATCCAGACAGTTTACTAAAAGAGGTAAGAGTTGACTTTATACCCAAAAGAAGGAGATTAGTGGTGGAGCTCTTGTTTGTTTTTGTGTGGCAAAGAAAGACAGACAGAGAGACTGCTGGGTCATTAGCGGTGAGCTTGCATTACCAAACCCACTGACCAGGGTCTGGTTGTGAGTCAGGTTACAACACATTCTGATGGGGGTATTAACATAGTTGTGGTGTGTGCGCAGGTGTGTGCTAATGCACCTTACTGAGACAAGAGAGGGAGGGTTTACACAATGTGCAAACTGATGAGACATTCCTAAGCATTTGCTGCTGAGTTTGTGTAAGAATCCACTTCTTTGACTGGATAACTATAAAACAAAGCAAAGCAGTGGGTGCAAAAGACTACTCGCATGGAAACCTGAAATTTCAATGTGCAGTGTTGCTTTATTATAATACATAACCTGTCCAAACACTGTTGTTTGCATTTAAAACTAAATTGTTAACCTGTGTTAACTTGGAGGAAATTGCAAGGGCCCAGTAACAACGGGTGAAAGCTTGTACCTGTCAGATATAGTTATCGCATTTAACAACTTGAGACCAAGTAATTTTACTGGCAGGGAAGATCCTTACCTTTTATGAAGTGACTGATGACCTGCTGTCCTCAACAAGCAAAATTAGATTACATGTAAACTGTATCCTTCTGATTTGATCAGGAGTGTTAATCATCTTTAATCGCATAAAAAATTCAATCTGCATTAAAATATATATTAATTGATAAATCACAATGTGCAATAACTGCTCCGCTAGGTGGTGTTTCTTACTGTTTAATGATATGGAGTTACATGTGTTTATGTGTTTGATGACCACAACAGTTAAATGTATCTTGTTGAAATGACACCAAGAAAAAGCATCAGCGCTGCTTTCTCTTCTCACTGTGGGATGTAGTGGGATGAACTAGCAGAAAGTTGTTGCTACCCCAGTTTAATTAGGTAACGTTATCTAATGCTCACGTTAATGCTAAAGTTATGCAGAAGTTCTGCTTGTTAACAGAGGTCAGGAGCTGTGTTATGCAGCTGAGAGCAACACTGCATTTAGGACAAACTGTGCTTTAATGAAACACAGCTACAACACACTGTGCTAAACTACATAAAGGGCACCCATTGTTCTGAATATACAGTAGATGCAATTTACCAACTGTTGATTTCTTGGACAGATTTCTCTGACAATATTTGTGCATGCAATAGTTGCATCCACAGTTTGGATTTCATCAAAGCAGCCTGTGTCTTTACAACCAAACAGACTATGTTGGATTGTGTTGAAACTACATTATACACCCACTCTAGAGTTAATTCACATACTGAAAAACCTCATCTGGAGTTCAATCTGATCCTCCCTTGTAGTTCTATCCATGTGTTTAGGAGCTGGTCTGAGACCTCAACTCCTACTCTGTCTGGACAAAAAGGATGAAGTGGGAAGAATATGTGAATGATTGAGGTTAAGAAAAGAGGGATTATCCAATGTGTGTGGCAAAAGTCTGAGAATTTTTTGATTAAACCAAAAAAAAAAGTGTCACAGCAGTGACCAAGAGTTAAATCTGTGATGGAGTTATGTATGAAAAAGGAAAAGAAAGCCAGGCAGATGGAGGGAGAAAGTTGACATGAATAGTATCGGTCAGTCTCAGCTGTGCAGCATGTGATGGCTGAATGTGACAGCTGTTCTCTAAGTGGGACACACATACACACACTCACCATGCACAGGCATGCTGGGCCTGGGACTCGAAGGCATCTTAGCAAATACAATGGGCCCTGTTGTCTGAAAAGAAAGAGATGTGAGAGAAAACTTGTGGATAGGAGAAGAAGAGGATGAAAGTGCACACGGAGAAACATGGAAAATGTGCACAGCAGCAGTTTGTAACTAAAGCAGAGTAGAAGCAGTGAGTGGTGAAACTTCCTCAATCTGTATCCTCTTTGTATCCATGTAATCTGCAGCTCGTCGTCTCTTCACATTCCAGACACTTCCCCCTTACTCCCCTGTGATTGGCTGTCACCATGTCCACAAAGATTGCTACAATGATGGCACAAGGCAGGGAAAGGCCATGAGATGAGAGCTCTCTCTGAGCTTGTGTGTTTTCTGGTTGCCTCCTTAATGCGAGTGCGCTTCACGAAACCTTCAAACCGAACAAATCAAATCTTCCTCCTCTTGTCTGTCTGTTTCTCTCACGGCTCCATTTACTTATCCATCCTCTGGGTAGGACCTTTGGGGGGTGAGAGATGGCAGCAGACCAAGATTCAGAATAAAAAGCTCTGTTAGTATCTTGGCTGACATTGTGGTGGATACACACACAAAGACTAACTTAAGCACACTCACACTCTTGGCAGGTTTTACATCTCCTTGTATATTGCTGGGTCTGGTTTTGGCAGGTAGGCTGAAGGACTCTTTGAAAGAGCATTTAATAGACAGGGCCTTGCACACACACATACACACACACACAAACATTCCCCTATTTCTCCTGTTGTCTAAGAGTTGTTTTGTATTCATCTCAGCTGATGAGACAAGGTGAGCGGCCAGACTTAGGTACTTTACTGTAGCAGTCACGGGTTGAGGGGCTGCAGAGGCTCATATGCCTCCATACATCTTACCAACAGCGTTACAGCTCTGCCCTTGTACTTGTCTACAGCCTGTTGTAAATATTAGTTTAAAAGGGACAGACTTAGAGCATATACAGAAAGAGGAGATGCTTGCATATTCTGTACATAAAAACATTTCGCATTGAACACTACTGCTTTAGCAAGAAGAAAAAGATGCATGTTGGAGATTACACAAAGTGAGTTTTTGGGTTTTCCTTTAAAGTACTTTTATTTGAATTCAGATGGGAATCGCAATTTTACCCCTGTTTCTCCCATTGTTTTGTTTTCATTCTCAGACAGTATGAAATCTGAGCAGCATTAGCGGCATGAAACAACATTCAATACTACTCTACTAATCAATACTACTCTATTCAATACTAATCAGCTCATAAACGATCTTCTGTCTTTAGTGATTTTTTTTTTTTTTTTGCCCTCAAGAAAATCATTTTTTTCCCTAAACTCTTTTGAATGAATTAGCATCATGCTCTAAAAGAATTTACAGCTGAATTCAGATACAGCATTTGCGATGAAAGGTTTACAGCAACTGTAAACATGCACATCGGCCGTGTTTAGCTTTAGATTTCACCAGAGTACTTTTGTACTAGTATAGATAGTATTACGATTCTTTTATGCAACATGCAGCCATTATTGTTCAATTCATATATTGTTGTTGGTGTGTTCTTCATTAGTGTGTAACAGTAAAAATATATGGTAAAACTGTTGGTGATGAAAGTGTTTTGTGAACTCTACCACCTGTCTCCCTCACCTTGAACTGTGTGTGTATGTTTGTAAAAGAGATAGAGAGAGAAAGTATGTAGATAATGTTTCAGGAAGTGCACATTATTTTTTGAAAATGTGTGTGTGTAACTGTGTGCCAGGGTGTTTGAACTTTCCTTATCTAAAGGCGGAGGTGGGTCAGGGTCAAGTCCAGTTCAGCCCTCTCCATGCTCCTTTCTGCTCCCACACACACAGACTCACAAGCTAATGGTCAGCTTTTGGTCAATGTCAAACTGCTTTGAATGTCTTTTGCCCAAGTTTTTGTAACAAAGGCGTCATAAAGCAGCTAATGGTTGGCCTCCATCGCCACTGGCAAAAATAACGTGTCAGTAAATGAAGCTGCTGAAATCACTGTTGTAAAACAACTCACCATGTAAGAACCTGTCTCTACAAATATTTGGAGAAATGACATTAAGATGAAATGGGATTTGAATCTTTGAGCTCTTCATAGTCTCCATACCTCAAATTGCGGTTAGTGAGGTTTCACTTGAAGCTTAACAAAGATTTCACCTTACATCACCTGACCTCTGAGTTATTTATGATTTCACAATGGATGTGGAGTTTGAAGAAACAGTAAGGACTGTTTTTAATTATTTTTTTATGATTTTTTACGATTTGTTTTTTAGTTTGTATGTTTTTTTCTCAGTTTTGCAGGATTTGCTTAATACACTTTTTTGATATAAAACCTTTAGGAAAGACAGAGGAGACATGCTAGTGTAGCAACGACTACTTATTAAATGGGTGACAGCAGCAATCTGCTACTTTTAAATGATCAAAAAGGATGAGAAGCTGTCAGTATGCATCAGAGTCAGCTCGGAGTAAGACATTGATTAATCAGGCATTGTTTGTTCACGTAACGAGCAGCAGCACCATAAGGACTGGTCTATTAGTGGAGGAAGGACACATGCAGGGAGAATACAGCTGAGTCCAGTCAGGAAGAGGGTTAAAGTGGTTAAGGTTAGGTTGGGCTTCCTAATCACCAGTCAGTCACTGCGTGTTGATAATGTCACTTCCCCTCTGATGGTCCACATGTCTGTCTGTTGGTCTTTTTAGTACATCCAGTCATATTGTAGTTGTGGAGACAGTGCTAGACACTTGAGTAAAGCAAAGATCATCTGGAAGACCTTTTGCAATTTATTTTTATCGGACCATGGGGACATTTTGTCTGTGCAGGATACACATAAACACATAAACCTTTTGTTGTCTTTGTAGGAAGCTTTCAACACCTCTAATTGATATTTGTAAGATGTCTATATCGTTGTGTATGTGTGTGTGTGTGAGAGAGAGAGAGAGAGAGAGAGAGAGGGAAAGACTGAGGCGAGCTTGTTTTTATGACTTTAAAGGAGTGGGTAAGTAAATACAGAGCTTTTTCAAGTTGTACTTTGCATTGTGAAAGAAGGGTGTAAACTTGCACCCACAGACACACACATGTATGCACGGGCACACTTATATTCAGTCTTTTACATTCCTTGCACCACCATAGGGAATGTAGATGTACATAGGCATATCTAGTATCTCAGACTACCCAACATGTAAGCGTTTGCCTGTGTGTGTGCAAGTGATATTAAGTTTCTGCATAACAGGTGGGATAGACTTTGCGTCATCTGTGATTGGGTCAAGTATCACGTTTTCTCCCTTAAGCCTGTCATCAACCCCGACCCCCATCCCAGTTCTTCCAGTCACACTCTCCCAGAATGCAGTCAGATACAGCAAGCCTCGCATTGCTCTCATTCAGGCTGTTCTCCTCCCTGACTTCTCGATTTTACTGTATACACACAACAATAAATACAAGCTATTGTGCAGCGGGATATAGCTGAAAAGGCAGAGCTGCATTATAATATCACTTTCTACTTTTCACTCAAAAACCTTGAACACGTTCCATGTTTGAGATTGAGATCAAATGACAAAATCTGTGTTGGGTGCCTCACGTTGTTGCACATAATCTTATTAAACACTAAACAGGCTGTCTGTTTGTTGTTGATGTTATAATTTACTTCTTAATTTACTTCTTAACTATTACAATTTCTGAGATTATAACAAGTCTATGTGGAATATGAGTATTAAAGGCTTATAGTGAACAATATATATTTATTCTGTTGTCGTTGTCATAATGAGCTTTTGTTCAGGCGAGTCAGCATCACATTATTCTGTAAGAATAGATGACACTTTATTACTTACTGTATTTGTAAATGTTTTTCTTCCTGTGTGCTTCCAGGCATGGCTTAGGAAGTATGGTTACCTGCCCCAGGCCAGCAGACAGATGTCAACAATGCGATCAGCTCAGATCTTGTCCAGTGCCATCAGTGACATGCAGCGATTCTATGGCCTGGAGGTCACTGGACAGATGGACCCTCAAACCATCAGGTCAGCAAAATTTGGAAACATGGAAAATCTCGCTGATACTAAAATAAGTGATATATTTCCCCTCCCTTAAGAACTGTCTAAACCAACGTGCAACGTCTCCTCAGTTTCCTCAGAGGAAGTGTTCAGTACCCTGTCTGCATCAGGCAGCTCCCAGGTACACTTTAAATTAAACAACAAAAAGGACACAGACATCAAAAGAAGAGAGGCAGGGTTTTAACATCATACTCCCTCCTTCATCTCTTCTCTTGGGTGCTTCTTCCTTTCAACACACCCACTCAGACGTCTTGCCTTCTCTTGACTTTTCTTTTCCAACTCTTTCAGTGCCATGAAGAGACCCCGCTGTGGTGTACCTGACAAGTTTGGGGGCCAGATCAAAACCAATGTGCGGCGGAAACGCTATGCCCTCACCGGACATAAATGGAACAAGAGCCATCTTACTTACAGGTAGCAAGAAGACACTTTTTTATACTTTTATAAGGCAAATTATAATGAAATATTGTCAAACATAGCCAAACAGAACAAACTGTTGGCCACCTGGACATTAATACGAACATTATATTAAAGAACATACTTGTAAGTCCATTTCAGTGATCATGTTGTAAGGACATGTTCACAACTCATTTTTCCCAATATTGCAAAACTATATCATTGTGTAAACTAATATCTTTAGTTAATATGTATCTTGTGCTAATAGATAATTTGGGATGTTGCGCAAATGTTTTGTATTATTCATATAACTTCCTGCCAGTATGGCCAGATAACTGGGCATCCCCAAACTACATGATAATGATCTGCCAGCCGTTCACAGCATTTCCTCCAACATAAACCACATACTATGACACTTTTTAACTTGGTAGTTACAAAACATCTAATCAGATTCCACCAACATTACTCTCTCTGTAGAGACTTAAGCTTGTGGAAAGAAGTCACATTTAATTTGTAAAGA
>OMLM01001249.1:16172-57527 GCA_900302695.1 Helostoma temminkii
TAATTTGTAAAGAAAAGCAAACCTGCCATAAATTTGCTGTAAATGCACAAAGTCTTAGTTTATTTTACATGCAGTTACATATTATGTTTTCAGGTTGGGATTTAAAGTAATTCAGTTATTATTTCTTTTGTTGTATTAGCACCATAGATCCATGCCAGATTGATATGCTTGCATGACCCTGTCCTGAAAATGTGTAAATGTGCCCCAAGCCAAAACATACAGTTTTTGTTTTCATACTCAAACTAGAAAAACATTACTCTAAAACTGAATAACTATTATTTTAGTTTTAGTATTTTTTTTTCAAATTGGTTATGAACAAGGCATGTGTCGTACTTGCAACTGATATGGGACACTGGCTGTCTTTTCCTCGCCCCGTCTTTGTTCCCATAGCATCCAGAACTACACTCCCAAGATTGGAGAGTATAACTCGTATGAGGCCATCCGACGGGCCTTTAAAGTCTGGGAGAGAGTCACCCCATTGACCTTTGATGAAATCCCATACCAGGAGATCAAGTATGGACGCCGCAAGGAGCCTGACATAATGATCTTCTTCGCTTCTGGTTTTCATGGGGACAGTTCTCCTTTTGATGGGGAGGGGGGCTTCTTAGCTCACGCCTACTTCCCTGGACCTGGGATGGGAGGGGACACACACTTTGACTCTGATGAACCGTGGACCATAGGAAACCACAACGTACAAGGTAAATAGCCATCGTCTCACAACCCATGGCTATAAAGAAACAGCATTGTAAAATCAGGAAAGAAGCAGATGTTCTAAGCATATTAAGTTGATATCAAAAGTTGAGCTTGTGTGTAGTATTACCATATTTATGAGTGTGTAGCCAAGGGTTATTAGGTCCTCTTTCATTTTGCTAGGTATCTGTAGTTTTAAGTGTCATGTTGTGTAGGCTGTAATGGATCTACTGTATATAATGGATTGCAAATGCAGCTGTCCCCATCACTTTCCTCTACAGATAACTACACTGGCTGTAGTTGATCTACCTACATCATCTCTAAGTTGTCAGTTGACTACTCCATTTACAGTTGTAAAAGTTCAAAATAGAAACTTGGTGACATCATGGTGTCGGTTCCCTAACTGCACCCTAATGCAACCTAAACTGAATTACAACTATAGTTATATGCAGAACTGAGGATTATGAATTCTTCACTGCTCCTCTTCTTGCTGTGCACCCATTAACCCTGATGACCAGAAAGAGATATTTTAAAACAATGGGCTTTCCTGCCCTGTTATCTACATAACACACAGCAGATGCAGAAAGCTAAGCTTTGTGTGTGTAAGTGGGACTGTGTGTGTGTGTATCTCTGTATCTGTGTAATCAGCTGTGTGGGATGTGTTGCAGGACAGATCACAGGGACGGTGAAATGCCACAGTAAGTGGGGGTGTGTTCCACTCAGAGAGCTTTGTAGACTGGTCTCTTTGTTGCTCTGACTTAAAAGTATAACCCAATTACAACCAAGTCTGACTGAAGACGTGTGTTTAACTAGTAGTACTTGTCACAGATGTAGTTATTGAACTGTGGCCTTCCAGTTACACAATTGCTAAAATCCCCTTTGATGAAATGTACAATGTGTCATTCAAATGAGCTGGAAAAACGTATGCAGATTGATTCACCACCAGACTGCTGGACTGTTTACAGTACAGTCAAAATTAGGTTTTTATTTATGAACTGCATTGTACAGCTGATATGGCTGTTTAAGTGAATTATGAGGCAAACATGCTAAACATATTTTGTCTTGAAGTTGAGTGATGGTAACTGGAATTCTTTCTTGTTAGGCTGCAACATCACTACACATTCAAGTAGTTTCCTCAGTCTGATATTGTTCTTTTAGCTTCTCAGTTATACCACAAATATATATCATACAAATGTGCTTATTTATGTTTTGTATCACTGTATCATTATAAATGATATATCTGTAGGCTTTATAGCATTAGTTGAATAGAAAAACAATTTGGGAATATGAACATTGTCAGTGACATTTGCATTTTCTTTTATTTTTAAGACTAAGTTAATAAGGGTCTTTTTATTGATACTAGTGCAGAATCACATGTGAAGTGGTAGATTTGTAGAACCTAAAGAGTGAGGCTTGTGTTCTAGCCTGATTAAAACGTTGCTCTCTGCTGAAGTGGCCTGGGGCATGAAAATCTGACTCCTGACCTCTTTTAGGTGGGGTACAACAAAAACAACTTTGGCTTGGGGATCACTTGTTAAAAGCACAATCCATTTCATCCAGTCAGTTGTCAGTGAACTATACTATTCTATAAATGTTTGGTGTGTACTATACTTGGTGTATATGAGATTTGGTGAAAGAGTCACATTGCGATTATTGTGGACAATAATGGGATATAATGAGAGGTTTGGTTTCAAGGATTAATCATATCTTGATATATATCATCAAGTGAATCTAGTTAGAATTAACTCATGCTACTAAACAATATCTTTTGAGAAAGTAAAATTAGACCTAAATAGTCTTAACTTGAGTTTTTAAAAATTAAATGAGAAGAATTTTACAGGGACAAACAAATAAATGATTTTTGATTTGGCACATTCACACTTCATTTTGACTGCTTCTGCCACAACATACACTGAACACAGACAGTGAAAGAGTCCTAGCCACAGGAGAGAACACTGAAGTAGTTAATGTCGTTTGAAATTAACAACATGCATATGCAAAATGCAATCTCACGTATAACCTGTGGGGCAGTATCAAAAGAAGCTTTGAAAAAACACAAAAATAGCAGTAAGGGTTGAAAAAGATGTATTGAGCTTTTCCACAGTTACTCACATCAACATAATATGTGCCATTTACGTCATTACTGTTTTCTCTGTAATCTTAAAAATAATCTTCATCACTATGGCTTCTGTTTGTGTTGGGCAAAAACGGAAATTCACATGGAAGAAACTTCATTGGTCAGGGATGGTTATGCTCTAGTCTGCCCCTTGTGCTTAACATTTTAAATCCTCCAGACGTACACAAGAAAGTGTATGACCGATGACGCAGCTGTGGCCAACAGCAAGTATATGCCTAATCTAAGTCACTGGCAAAGGCAGAGTGAACTTGGAAAGTGCATAGTGGTTGTCAGGGTTCTGCTTTAGAGTGTTTTTTTTCCACTGGAGGTCCCCTTAGTTGCTGCTGAATAAAGTGTGAGACGTGATAAACAGCTGTACAGAGCTTCACATAGTTGAAATGTGACTTGAATGGAAATGTGTGTGTAGGGTATTCAGAGTTAGACATCTTGATGTTTGAAGTTTACTCCAGCTTTTCTCTGTCAAACTGAATGGTTGTCACGGTTACCTAACAGAGACCTCTTTATGTGCTCTCAGTGCTGTCTCTCTCTCTCTTTTTATTCATCCTCAGCTATCTGTAGCACTCTGTCCTGGCTTTTGCTGTTTTCTCTCCTTGAGTGTTAGCTGAAACCTAGCACAACATGAGGAGATTCATGTGACTCTGAAATTATAGATGGAGAGGCAGATAAACTGTGTATTGTTTTGTGTGTGTTGAGTAATTAAGGATGCACAAGGACAGGCATCCCGGGCATTCCCTCTTCTGTTGCATGTGTTGCAATGACATCATCAGTATCCCAAAACCATGTAGTCACTGGCACAGATCTGAACAACCAGCATCAGCTCAGGCCATCAGGTCAGACAAAATGGCTTGTGAGTTCAGAGTTCAGCGAGAGCTTTGTATGCAACAAAGGGGCATTGATGGAGGGGGAAGAACCAACTGTTACTGGCTTTACGTCAGACACAACTATATAGAACGATGTTGGTCAATCCTGAACCTGGTTTCCTTTGGTTTAGACAGGAAGTTGTTGCAATGATCAGTGTGTCATAAAACCATTGTGGCCTTGTCAGTGTGTAATTGTTGTGGTGGCAGTGGACAACAGCATCCCTTTGACTGGTTGGAAATGTTGGAGATGATTGCTGATTTGTATCAGCAATCATTAGCGTGCTTTTTGGGACTCAGATCCTAGAGATTTTTATAGATAATGATGAGAGATGACAATGAACAGCTGAGATACATGAATGAACACACAGGGATTTAGCATCTTCTCTCTTTCTCCTTCTATACAAGTTAAGAGGCATTAAATGTTGTTCACCTTGTGATATTTAACAGGAAAAGTAGTTTAGGTAAAGGTTGAATGTTATTGTCGCCTATATCTTCCTTTCACTAATTTGTCTTTTTGCTCCTTCAGGTAATGACCTCTTCCTGGTAGCAATCCATGAACTCGGTCACGCCCTGGGTTTAGAGCACTCCAACAATCCACTGGCCATCATGGCTCCATTTTACCAGTGGATGGAGACTGAGAACTTCCAATTACCGGAGGATGACCGAAGAGGCATACAGCAGATCTACGGTAGAATGTCTTTCAGATGACGAAGATTCTTTCTTAATGTTGCCTTAATTTATAGCACCAAATTACGCAATTGGCACTTCAGAAATATTAAAAGAATAGGGTGACATCTTGGTAAGTTTGCTGAGAAGATTGATCTCACTCTCATATCTGTCTATTAGGTATGATAGAGATTGTCGTAACATAGAAATCTCACTAATTAACACATTAGGTCCCACCTGTTTAATCTGCACATCAAGCAAAGTGAAAAAGCTATACATTGTGACATGTGCAGAAACAATTTTGTGCCTATTGTTGCATCGCAGTGTGGTTGCTAGGCAACTAGTGGAGTTGTTAATTAGTGAATTGTAGAATCAGAATCAGAATCAGAATCAGAAATACTTTATTGATCCCCGAGGGGAAATTGCTTTAGGTGAGAGGTGAAAAAGAGGTGCTGTAAGCAGATTTTCTTTTCACCTTTGGAAAAGGTGACCATCTCCTGACAGTCTGTATTAAGTCTATATGGAGGCAGGCAAGGATGTGTATTTCCAAAAGTGTTGATACTAACCACATTAAGTTTTGATTTTGGCTTTCTTTGTCTCTTCCAGCTAGTCCCATATTTTTTACCATACATAATAATAATAATAAAATAGTCTTAATCCACATTGTTTGTTTCCTCCTGCAGGTCAGCCAGACAGTGGCCCCACCCAGGCCCTACCAACTGTGACACCCCGTCGTCCAGAGCCCAGGCCACCTCAGACACCTCCTCGCCACCCTGACCGCCCCAGGACCACAGACAGACCAGACCACTATGGACCCAATATCTGTGAAGGGAACTTTGACACAGTTGCCATGCTTCGAGGAGAGATGTTTGTTTTCAAGGTAAATCATTTGAGGATTGGGAAATAGAAACGTTTGTAACTGATAGCTTGGTATATCTAATGAGCTTAGAGCGTTAGAGGCGACATGCATACATCCACAGTGGTTCATTAAATGCCCTTGCTTGGAAATTCAGTTGGCTTCCAGCGTAGGAGCTGTTCCGACAAATAAACTGTAGGAGTAATTATTCTTTTCTGGAGAATCAGTTTAAGACAAATGGCGTGTGCAGGGCCAACGAGAGGTCTGTTTTTAATCAGGTCCTTGTGAATTGTAAACCAACAGGGCCGATGTCTTTTATGAGATGGAACACTGTTAAACGGATGGGGTGTGGTCAGGTGTTTGTCTTAAAGAGCCTCTGGACCCACACAAAACATTAACAAGGGCTGAAGCAGCAGTGAGCTATTAGCAGGGTTTTTACCGTGAAGACATATGTGTTTTGCTGTTAGTTGCATTTGATATTGTGCAACCCAGCTCTGTGTTCATTTGTTATCATACATCTGCCATGTGTTTTCAACAGTCGCACTGCAATCACTGTCGTTTAGTTGAACTGAAATACAACTTCCAGACGTGTTGCCATGTTGTCTGAAAACTTGCCACTAGACAGTGAACTGCAACAGTAAGGAGTAAAACAGCAGAATATATCCAACAGTGTCAGACCTCCAACATTTTGAACTGGATCCCAGAAATCGCTTGACATGCATATATTGAAGGTGAAATATAAGGCTGTTGTTTGTTTCTGCAAGGCTGAGTCTGGCTGTTGTTGGTGTTGATGGCAAACCATGATTGGGTGGGTGTTTTTGTTTGCAATATTAGTTTTCATAGAATAAAAAATTTAGATTTCAGTTTTTTCCAAACACACAGAGATTAGTCTGTGTAATAAGACTATTTTTGACTGTAAGTGTGTCAGATACTTATCAGTAGCTAAAGACTTGGCATCCAGCTGCTTAGACATATGCTGCACATGGTCAAACAGTTATATCAGTGCTCTTGAGTTTCATGTGAAGGCCAGTAAGGTCTATGTTTCTGGATAGCATCCACAGTCTGGACTGCATGAATCAGTATCCAAAATGAACTATAGCTGAAGAACTGCAGTTCTTAAACTAATACAAATCATGAAGCATTTTACTTGGGATTAATTTCCAGCTGTGTTGTTTGTATTCAGATAGTCAGTCGAGCAAATGCTTCTGCTGTTCAGAAACTGTAATTATTAATGGCAGACATTGTCCTTCCCTGCCAATACTCTGCATATAGAAATCCTTTACAGGATGTACTGTGTGAGTGGGAGTAATCTGCAGCCATCAGTACCACTCTGTCCTCCCTACAGAGTCAAGTCCATTAAAAAAAGAAAGGAACTATCATTATACAGGGAAATTGTTCCTTTCTTTTAATCACTTGTAGTATTTCCCCTTAGCACAGAGGTGGACATGCAGACAGCCAGAGGAGGACACTGAGCTGCTTTTGTTATTGAAACTCCCTGACTGAGATCTGGTCTGCTCTGCTGTGGACTAATATGGTCAGCTGAGTCTTAATTTGGCCAACGCAAGGAGCTGTCAGACCACACAAATTGAACAGCATGCGGTCTGTTCTGTTGGGCCCTGTCCTGTTTCTCTCGGCTTTTGCCAACATGTCTCCATTCTGTTCCATTCCATACTGTGCCGCGCCTTTCTGTCTGCCAGTGTGTCCTGCGTGAAGGACAAAACTAGCTGTGCTTGCCAGAAAGAAGCAGCACTGAGCATTTTAGCGTTACATTATCCAGGACAAGCAGGGTTCCTGACTCACCACTTATGAATGAGTCTGAGGGCCTCTAGTGTAAATCTGTCCTGGCTTTTGTGCACAGCACCTACAGTAAATATGAATGTTCCCAACATTAGCTTGTTTCTGTGCTTGGATTTAAAATGTACTGGTGTTCTGCTGATGTGATAATGGAATCACTTTCGCAGTTCCTTATAAAAGTTTCCTGTAACAGGCTGTGATTAACGGAGAGAGCAATATGAGGATGTGATAAAGCCTCCAGAGCAGAGTGACTATTATTAGCCTGCTAATGTTTCGCCATTGTTAGTTTATTGTACGTTCTGGTCTAGTTATCCTGTAGAGCTCAGCTTGCTGTAATGACCACAGTGTTATCTGACCTGAGTGAGACAAATAGTTAAAACCAGTTCACTATGAAAAGTGGCTTTCTTACAGCAGCTCTTTCTGTCCTTTATGTTTGCATGTTTTTTTTTAAGTAAACTTAAAACAAGTTGTGTTCAACACTCAAACACACTACTCAACTTTGACTCCTCAGGGTCGTTGGTTCTGGCGGGTGCGCAGGAACAGGGTTCTGGATAACTATCCTATGCCCATTGGTCACTTTTGGAGGGGTCTGCCTGGAGACATAGATGCTGCCTATGAGAGACACGACGGCAGGTTCGTCTTCTTTAAAGGTAAGCAGCAAATCTATTATACAATTAAAAACGGTCAATATGTACATGGGATGCAATATAATAGTCTGCTTTTTAACACAATGTGTGAATGGGATGAGACTTAGTTATAGTCTATATAGTCTTCCAGTTTTGATATTAGGACACAAGCTGCCTTAGAACGTGCAGCAAACTAGTGTTTGGATTCATTGTCCAGTGTAGCAGCACTATTTGCTCTGCCAAAACACATTTATAGTTGGATAACCTGGATGCTGCGATATCACAACGTCCATATTCTTTCATCTTTTTAAGGTAAAAATATAATTTTCTTTTTATAGATAAGACATTGCAATTTCTCTGACAGTGCAGGGTTTGTGTCCCAAGTACAGCATATGAAACATAAGTATACTCCTGAACATAAGTGTAATCTTTCTGCATAGAAAATTATCTGCTATCTGCTCTTTTCCTAACATAATTACAGCTATATTGTTTCATGGTAATTTCTTACCATCACATCTTAATGGTATTAGATGTAACAGTAAAATGGATTTTAGAGCTTTTTCCCTATCTTCTTTCATCTTCTGTTTAAGATACAGTACGTACCACCACCCTCTTAAGAACATAAGTACATAATGTATTCTACATGCAGCATAAATCTCTTTCAGCCCAGCTCAGTATTTATACTCAGTGTCACCAAAAGCAGCTTGTCTTTTACAACTGTGAATAAAGCTGTTGAATGAAAAGAAAGGCCTTTAATGCAGCTTGGACCAATGAGCCGTGGGCATTAGGGAAGCTCTTGATGATGAAGAGGATGATGTCATCGGCAAGTCTCTCTGTGTGACACTTGGCTTTAAGCCATTAGCAAAGAAAGAAGGAGGAAATGGAAGAGGAAGGAAAAAAAAGCACTAAGTGTTGGTAGACCTGGGAGCACACGAGAAAGGGAGACGGACGCAGCAATAAGAAGACCAGTAAGATCAGTCTAGACTTGCTGTCAGTGTAAAGACAGCAGGCCATTCACACTCTGTGTTGCTGTCTGCACTTGTGTTCTTGTTGACATGTATAACATTATCAGTCATGGACACAGTTTAGCACATTTAGTCAGGTGTTGTCCAAGTGTGTACTTATAGGAAGCTGTCAGTATAGCCCATCATCTGTTTCTGTGTCTATAAGCGACACTTTTTACAACTACTTTCAAAATTTCATGTGTCTTGGGCTGGGTCTCACTGCTGTCTGACCTCCCATTGGTGTCCTACAGCCAAAAATAGGACCCCTAACAAGTTTATAAAAACAAAAGTTGTAGTTGGAGTTGTAGAAAATGGGGGAGGTCTTTATCTCAGAATTCAGGTACAACCTTTTATTAGCTACCTCCAAATGAAAGTAAGATCCCATGTACTTCCTGTTGCATGGTCATGCACTTGGAAAGCAAAAGATGGTGAAAACTTGTGGACTGGGTCAACACAAAATAGAGCTCCAAGCTCATATTGGCCTCCTGCAACTAAAAGTCTAAAGCCCAAGTGCTTCCTGTGATGCCTTTTCATAAATAATTACAACGTGAATTTAGCTCCAACCTCCAGTTGGCCTTTTAGTCTAAAGTAGGGGATATGATATGCCTCTGAAAATATTAATATGTATTTATTTACATTTGTGTCTTAATCTTTTTTTCTTAACAATTGTAAGGAATAGTTTTGTTTAAAAATTATCAATGAATTCCTGAACATCACTGGGTAAATTTGGCAAGTGTAATTTAATAAAGTATCCCAATATGCATTTCATAGCAGTAATGGCGGTGGACAACAAGGCCTACCACCATTACAGGCTATGTTCCCCTATGAAGGATAATATTATGGCCACTCCCCTCCCCCTGTTGTGCATAGCTTAGTGGTTCCATGTGCGGAGTGACAAGGTTAGAACTGAGATGCCAAAGTCAACATTGTACATATCCTACACTTACAATATAATCCAATCCAAATGTGTGTAGGCTGACTGAGCTGTTTCTGCTCAATTTAATGTGGGGATTTTTACATACCAGGTAAAAAGGTGAAATATGCTGTTTTTAATGAGGATTGACAGATGGGGAGATTTTGGATGCACAGGTCATCAAAAATCAGGAATATTTGGGGATTATTGAAAGGTGTAGTCCAGAGACTTTTATACCTTTTTGAGGTATTATTCCCTTTGTCTTAAACAGCTGTTGTATTTCTAAGAGGTTTCACAGCTGTTTGTCCCAAATAAGCTGGAACTATAATACAAACCACACTATTTATCCCGTCCCTTTTAAAAAACAGCCACAGCAGGAACAAATGAAATCTCTGGGTCACTGCAGAGTTCTGGCATAGTTGTGGAAAGTTGTGGAATAAGTCATGGGATTTTACATCAGGGTTGTGCACCGCAGGAACCCAGGGAAGTATTGCGTCAACCTCTTGTTCTCTCCAGATGCTGAGTGTAGAGCTTTAATTTTAAATGAGGAGTAAGGGGCTGGAGGTGGGTGGATGGACGGGTGGGTGTGTGGTTGGTGAATAAAGAGGGAGGGAAAGGCATAGTGAAGCCAAAGTGATAGATGTAATAGTACCAAAATGAACTGACACAGTGAAAAACAATAAAACTTTCCCTTCAGCGAGAAATCTGCAAGAAATCTGCTTTAGCCTGACATGAGACCAGCCACTCCTAATGGATAATTACAAGCCAAACCCACACTGTACCACACTGATGCTGTACTCATGTCTGCTGTGTTTTTGGATTGCTTTCCAAGAAATCATTATTACATTCAAACTATTAACGAGTGTGTGTAAATGCTGGTTTGGTTTCATGGCATGCACTTATTGTTCTGATCTTATTCCTTAGTCAGTTTCAATTATTTAATATATTCTGTGCCAGAAAATGAAGTACTTGGACATGAGCAGTATGTGCATTACTACATACATCTGCTGTTGCATATATGTGTGTGTAAACCAAGTGTACATTATAAATGCAGTGTGATTGTGTTGTGTTAACATTTTACACAATCCATAATGGTTATTTGTGGGGTGGCTAGAGAATGTCATGTAAGCTTCAAAAATGGTCCTCTCATCTACTCTACTCTCCCCTCCTCAGGAAACAGATTCTGGCTTTTCCGAGAGGCAAACCTGGAACCAGGCTATCCACTGGAGCTGACTGATTACGGCCAAGATATTCCCTATGACCGAATAGACACGGCCATCTGGTGGGAGCCATCCGGCTACACGTACTTCTTTCAAGGAGACTGGTAATGTAACCTACAGCCTCATAGTTTCACATAAAACGAATCCACCTATTACTGTATGTAGTATATGCACTTTATTTTGAAAGTTCACACAGCCTTTCACAAGTTCAGCTTGTTCAGCAAGTGCACCCCATTCAGTGACATTCATGATCCCCAGAAGATGAAATTCATGATGACTTTTTTACTTATTTTGACTCCATAAACAGGATGGATTGGATGGATTGCCTTGCATTTTGGCGCACACTTTGTCTTACTCCATTCTTAGGTCATCCTTAGTTCAACCTTTTTATTGTATCCACTTCTTTGGTTTATGACCAAATGTCTGCAAAAGCAATGGCCTTCTCATTATTAATACACTGTTAAAAAGAGATGAACATGGTAAACATTGTACTTGCTGAACATCTGCATTTTAGCATTTTTAGAGATAATAAGTGTATACAAGGGTAACATAAAAAATGCTCTGAAAATAATTTGATTAAAGGTTTCTAGTGCATTAACAGTCAAATTCAAATGTGGAAACCATATATCCACATCATATAGGCCCACCGTGTACTGCACTGTAAATAGTCTGCTCTGCTTTTGTTTAGACAGATGATAAACACTAACAACCTTCTTCTCTGCTGTTGCCTGCAGGTACTGGCGCTTCAGTGAACAGTCGCGCTCAGCTGACAGAGGCTATCCGAAGCCAATCAGTATCTGGGGAACGTCAGTGCCCTCTGCTCCCAAAGGGGCTTTCCTCAGTGATGATGGAGGTGAGCTGAGACACAAAGAGTGGTTTGTGTGTGTGTGTGTGTGTGTGTGTGTGTGTTTGCACTGTGTATGTGATAAACAGAGGAGGGGCTGGGGCAGATGCCTCTTTTCCCCAGACAAAGAATCAGGGTGTGGTTGTGCAATCATTAGGAGAGAGGGGTTGGCATGTGTGTGGTTGTTTGTCTGTTGGGAGGTGAATTTGAACCCACGTGTTGTACTTTTTGCTTTGCTGTGCTAGGTTGAGGTGAAAATGGAGGGGAGAGTATTCACCAAAGGCATGTGACAACAAATAACCTGACAGTATAGGAATGGACAATTTTGAGTTACGTTTTTTACATTACATTGAGTTTGTAAATGGATACTTTGAGATTTTAGAAATGATTGACACCACTCTCATAACTCCATAGTCAATGTGAAGCTTCACTATGTAGGAGGTGTACAGTTATGCATAAAGACTGGAAAGAGAAAGGCTCTAGTCTGAGATAACCAGCTGCTGGATTCATATCGAAACTATAAAAATCTGTGACAGGAGGGCAAAGAGCTATATTCTCCAAAATGTATAACTTCTTTCAAACTGCCTGTCTTTAGATTGTATTGTTGGCTTATATTTTCTGTTTTTGTTGTCTCCTCCAGCTTACACTTTTTTCTACAAGGGTTCCAAATACTGGAAGTTTGACAACCACCGCATGAAGAGTGAACCAGGCTACCCAAAGTCCATACTGCGAGACTTCATGGGCTGCAGCGTGGACCTGGATCCTGACAGGGACACAGACACAGACTCGGGACGCAAATACCCAGATGTGAACCGCCCACCGTTCAACCCAGACGCAGGACGTGATGCCGACAAGGGCAAAGACCAGGACAGAACAGACCGCGGTGGAACGGACAAAGATACAGGCAAAGACGAAGATGAAGACTACCGTGAGGGGCGCGAGGAAGACACCAATGAGGTGGATGTGGTGCTAAAGGTGGACGACAGTGAGGAGCGGACCATGAACATCCTTATGGTAACCATCCCGCTGGTCCTGGTGCTGTGCATCTTAGGACTGATCTACGCCATCATCAACACTCTGCAGAGCAAAGGGGCGCCACGCCTGCTGGTGCACTGCAAACGCTCATTGCAGGACTGGGTCTGACCAATGACATCAGGGGACACTTTGAAGCTTTGAACTTAAATCAGACCTTAGACACCCCGTCCTCTAACGCTACCCTCTTCCCACTGATCCATCTGTGTCAAGTCTCTGTGCTCAGTGGCTCCTGCAATTCTTAGTACAAGTGGTAGTAGATCCATGCAAACACTGTACTGTCACAAACACAAAGTAGAAGTGAACATTATAAATTATGTCTTACATACACAGTCACACACAGACACACACCACCTCTAGTCTCCCATGGTGCTCTACAATGCGTTGACTGTAGTCTATTTATATGAGAGAAGTTTGCACATTGTTTTTTCTTTTGTTTGTTTTTTGTTTCAGTTCATTTTTTGTGAATTTTTGTTGTTGTTGTTATTTCTAAACCAGGAAGACCGCTCTATTCTCCCATCTCTGCACCACCCTCGTCCTTCCCCTGATCTCAGTGGGGGCTTTTTGCTCACCAGTAATGTAACATCTGCTTATGCTATCATATGTCACGAAAGAACAAAGCATCAGAAAAGCGGGAGCAATCACTATGCTTCCATTAGGATTCCATTAGGATTCAGTAATGCTCCTCCTTCATCTTTCTCCATCTCTTCCCTTTTCTCTGCAGTGCACTGGGAGGTGAGTGAGAGAGAAACGGTTCATATCGCAAAGGTTAGAGTCAAAGATGGATGCCGCTGTCATGTATGTGTGTTAAATTTGAAGATATAGCCAGCAGTCATGCTATGCTAGTGGAGGTGAAACCGAGATCAAAACCGTGACACACATGTTGATGGTCTTGTGTTGCAGTTCTGTCTCCCAGACATAAGGCATTCACAGACAGCACAGAGTGTAGGTCACCTGTGTTTCCAAAGGTTCCAACACCCAAAAAACAGAAACCTAAACAAAAACCGAGCTAAACAGTGGTTCAAAAACTGAGGACTGAAGTCAAACTATGGCTCTTGCGAATTGTTACACCCCTCATAATCTTAGCATACAGGGGCGGAAAACTGTATTCTCTATATTTCAGTTACACTTTATATCTCCTGTGTTTGTCGGCCAGGGTCTTTCTGTGTAAAGTTTGCATGTTCTCCCTGTGTCTGCATGGGTTCTCTCTGGGCACTCTGGCTTCCTCTCACAGTCCAAAGACATGCAGTCACGTTAACAGGGGACAGTCAAATTTTGTTAAGCATTTGAGCAGCTCGTGGCCATTTTTAACTCAGGACAGAACCAGGTGTTCTGTAGGTATTTAAGACTTATAACCCAACTTTGGCAAAGAAGTATAATTCACAACTTGTTGCATTTTGTCTTGGCAGAAAAACCTGGCAGATGATCTGACTGCTTGTGTGTGTCGCCTTGTTGCCTCCCCATGCTCACAGCAATCAGATCATGATGGTGACAATTGACAGATATCATGGCTGAAACCACAAAAATACAGAGCCAATTCTCAGAGAACCTCTTATGTGTCAACAATAAGTACATTTTCTTTGTGCTACAGAGGAGACAGGGTAACGGTTAATTTAAATAGTCAGCTCACTGTGAAATGACACAGGAGAAGGGAGCATTCATTGCATCCTGTGTGTGTGTAACATAAAACAAGGGAGAAACAAAGCAAAGCCAGGGTCTTTAACTTCAGGACAGGATGTAACACCACAAATGCAGCACAGCAGGGTGCAGTTAATGTACCATGCAGTCTGTTACTAAAGAACAATTTCAAGAAACCCTATTGATGACCTGGGGACTCTCTGCTGTAAAAATATCGTAGCTGTAAGCACCAGGGTGGGCTCTCGTGAACACACACTAATCCTCTTCATTAAAAAACAGCAGGTGTGTGCAAACACCGTTAACCCCCGTGACCCCTAAACTAAACCTTGAACTCACAGAGTCAAAACATTCTCCAACTCTCCTTTCATCTTGCACGAACAGAGATCGGATGAAGGGGAGTGTGTGCACAGAATAGTAGTTCATCTCAACTACTGATACAGTTTTACAAAATTGTTTAAAATGTTAAAAGAGAGGTTAAATGTAGAAATGTTCAAAAACCAAAAACCTAGCTTCACATTTGTGAATACATTTTAACCTGAACTAAACTTTGCCAATTTGGAATAAGCAGCTCTATTTTAAAGCATTCAGAAAGTTTAGCTGCGATTGAAAATGTGAAACTTCTCATGGTTTTTTTAATGTAAGTAAAATGCTGTGTCTGTAAGCGTGTCTAAAATGAGAGGGGGGTTCAAGGATTGGATGACTTGTGTCATGAGTGTGTCTTCCAAAATGAATGTTATCTGAGGCAGCATTAAGAGGTAAAGCTGCCACTCTGACCAGAGGGGGCACGGCTTGTCTGGCTCGGGTTACACAGATGTGGACGCAGAGGGTGAGGAGAGAGCGAATTTCCTGCAGCTGAGAGAAGGAAAAGGGAGGAAGGGTGGGAGGGAAGGCTGACCTCGTCTCCCTTAGCTTGCAAAGTTTATATCTCAGGAATAAGGAGGGGTGGGAAGAGAGAGAGAGAGAGGGCTTTGATGGCTCTATCCCACTGGCAAAAACCCATGTGACCTAAATTCTCCTGCTACAGTAGCTCCACAACAGTGCTGGCCAGAGAGGAAACTTTAGCTTACAGTAGGTGACAGACCCTTTTAGGGACGTTTGCTCTAAGTGCTGTGCTTGCAGTTGTCTGTGTACCTCCATTACATGTTTTAAAACCCTGCGTTAATTCAGTAGCGGTTGTGCTTCATCTGTCTGCCTTTTGTGACTTGTCAGATCACAGCTTGTATTTTCACATATAGACAAAGCTGTGCCTCCTGACAGGTTGGCCTGAGACAGTTTCAAAGTTACCAGGACACTTGTACTGAAAGGCAGAAAAGGAAGAGCGTAATCGTCCATCAGCAGAAGTCTGAAGATTGATCTGCAGACCAGTCGATAGTGGTTGCCAGGAAACGGTGTCCTGTGTCCATCCCTCACCTCCTCCTCATCATCTTTAGGCTTGAAGGGGGTTGGTTGGCGGACACAGCTAATCAGTGTTAAAAGCCGCCCCCCCCCTCCACCCTCCTCTCCTCTCTCCTCTTCTGTCCTGCTCTTCCATTGGTCCTACAGACACATCCAGTGCTCAGACAGCCGAGCGTCTGGACAGGCTCAGAAAATGCAGACTCACTGCACTAGACACGGCATTGTGCTTCCTTTTCTCCTCTGTAACCTCTGTACTGAGAGTCCACAGGGAGCGGACCACTTCAAAGCTAAAGTAACCACTTGAAAAGTTGAAAACGCCTGAGTGCACCTGAGCATGGTTCACTTGAAATTGCAGCTTCAGCAATTCAGCAGTTTAAGAGGTTTTTAGGTGACACCATCTGGGAATGACTCCACTGTCTCTGGACAACTTGTAAGACACAGACACTGAAAAGTTAGGAGAGGAGTCTGTCAAGCCTCATTGATAAATGTGCGTGTGGCTTTTGTGACTGCTCTGTTGTCCATAAGCCAGGCCTGGTCTCTGACTGAAAATCTCACACACGCCCTTCATCCCCACCCCTCCACATACTGAGCCCTGCCTTCTAAGCCCTGGAGGATCATAACAAGAACAATGGCCTTCTCTCTCCCCCTTCCACTCTCTTTCTCCTCCCCCTATTTTCTCTCTCCCTGATACACACACAAACACATTATTGTCTTCCCCCAACCTTACCTTCCTCTCCATGTCCTTCCCTTCCCCCACTTAAGAAACAAGTCCAGGCTCACACAGCGGATCTGTTTTTGAAATGTTCAACGCGACGTATGGTTTCACATAAAAACACTGTACCTGTCAGGGTTTGAGTTTGTTGAACAAAGACTTGGCACATTCAGTTATACTCTGTAATGTTGATGCCTTGTTCCTGTTGAAACACAGGGCCTTATGCAAAGTTTAAAGTAAGGTTAGGACATCTCTGAGCTTGCCTGAGCTTTCATCTCTCTCAGGATGTGTTTCTGTAAACACTGCATGTTAAGAGTTCCTGATTCAGCCCTGCTGTTTCAGCTCTCAGCAAGCTTTTTCTTTTCTGTCATTTATTTTAATGGACATTTCTGTTCAAATCTCCACAGTCATTCAGTGGCTGTGGCTGTGCTTTTCACCCTCCGCGTGCACTCTCATGGCCACATTGTGTCCAAACACTGTCTAATAACTAGATGTAGTTGTTCCATCAGACTGAAAAGGTCAAAAGCAAGTCGAGTCGGGTCAAGTGTGGCTCACAATGGATTCTACCCCAAAGGATTGTGGGTTGTCGAGAAACTTGTCTCTTTCCCTACAGGGCACCTCACCTTGCTCACACAGAGACCGTCCACTGAAACCACTCGCTTTGAATCACTGTTCAACTGACTTCACAAGGGTGAAACACAAACAGTGGCTGACAAATGGACTTTGATCATCCGTGTGAGCTCCCTAACCCGGATGAGTCCTGCAGCTCTGCTCTCACTGAGCTTCTGGCGGGTGCTGAACTGTTGAGCAGCCCACTTGAAGAAACTGTTTTCATCCACTAACTGCAGCTACAGTAGAGAGTAGGTTTTTGTTGGATTCAGTCAATTCTCTACTGAAAAAAAATAGTGGAACTTGGTATCTCACACTGAGCTCTCTCAAACTTCTGTCTCACATTACTGAGAAATGTGATGTTTTCTGAATCTGAGAAATAAGAAAAATACAAAAGAAAGCAGCAGTTAATGAAATGTTGAAATGATGTTAACATTTCTCTTTGATCATTTGTCTTATTTTAATTTTCTATTGTGCATTTTTTCTCTCCAAACTTGATACATTTTGTGTTAATAACATTCCAATTAATTTTTTTGATTGGTTGTTAGTGTTTTTGTTTTTTTTCTTCTTCTGTAGAAAATGTAAGATTTTATACGTTTGTTGTGTGTTCACCTCTAGTTGAGTGTGTTAACAAGCCATGCTGGACATGTACACATTAAAAATTGCTCCAAAAATGGTCAGAGTATGTACTGTTTTAATTTTTTAAGCAGTGGCTGCTGCAGTACAGTGCTATCTAAACTGAGAATTATGATTCTGTACACACACATACAGTACACACACCCTCTACTCTCTTCCTGCGATGAGGTCACTACCCATAGGGCCTCGCTTCCTGTCTCACACAGGACGCTCAGCACAACAGCCTCAGAGAGAAGGAAGAAAAGGCTCTGGCCTGTGTCCAGGAAGCCACATGATAAGGGGGGAAGTTAGCAAGCAGCATGTAAAACCTACAACACACTGACCTGGCAACAGTCTCATCACACTGAAAGGACTTGTATTGTTAACCTTTTTTTTATTTTTGTTGTGATGGATTTTATCCAAACACCAAAATTACAGAACAGACACTGACAGCAGACTATAATGAGATGTTTTTGCGACTTCAAGTAAGTTGTTTTCGACACTGAAAATAAAGTAACACCTACTCACATCCCATTGCAGGCGTTATTGGGCAAAGTTCGCACTAAATCATAGTTATTTTGTCTTCATCTGAGTCCTCGTGATCAGTTAATGGAAAGGCAAAGCCGAGTAGCGCAAGCTTTTAACAGAAAGACAAGGTTTAGACAAACAAGATAATGCATCAGACAGAGAGACACTGATTTTGTTGATTGTCCCAAGTGAAGGACCTCTCCAACTACAGGCATGGACAAAATCGATGGAACCCTTAAAGAAAGAAAAACTCACAATGGTCACTTAAATAATGTGAAACTGACAAAAGTAGTAAATTAAAATTTACTGAAAAGTAACTTATGAAAATCAGACAAAAATGATGGTACCCTTCATTATATATATATATATATATCATATATATATCTTTTGAGCAAACACTGCAATCAAACAATTTTTGTAACTGTCAATGAGACTTCTGAACCTATTGACAGGTAGTTTGGCCCACTCCTCATAAGCAAACAGCTCCAGCTGTCTTCATCCATCGTGTGTTTTGGGTTATTATCCTGTTGGAGGATCCATGACCTGCTACTGAAACCAAGCTTTTTGACACTGGGCAGCACATTTTGCTCTAGAATGTCTTGACAGTCTTGAGTCTTGATTTTCATCCTGCACAGATTTAAGACACTCCGTGTTAGAGGCACCAAAGCAGCCCCAGAACATAACTGAGCTTCCTCCATGTTTCACAGCAGGTATAGTGTTATTTTTTCTTGTATGCTTCATTTTTGTATCTGTGAACACAGAGCTGATATGACCTGCCAAAAGGTTCCAGTTTTGTCTCATCTATCCAAAGGACATTCTCCCAGAAGCTTTGAGGCTTGTCAGAATGCTTTTTGGCAAATTGCAGTCTCACTTTTGAATAATTTATATTCAACAGTGGAGTCCTCCTCAGCCGACTTCCATAAGTCCTCTTTGCCTCAAACAGCGATGCATGGTGCGACCAGATGCTAATGTACTTTGACCTTGGAGTTCACCTCTAATATGTTTGGAAGTTGTTCTGCTTACCAGTCATATTATCTATCTATTTGATTTGTCATCAATTTTCCTCTTGTGGCCATGTCAGGGAGGTTGGCTACAGTCCTGTGGACCTGTTCTTTCTAACCTCCTGAGATATTTCTCCATAGCTTTCTGTGGTCCATGTTCAGTGTGGTACACGCCATGATACCAAACAGCACAGTGACTAAATAGGCAGACTGACTGATTACATGTTTGAAGACACCTGTGAAGATAATTACAGCACATGCTTTAGTTTAACATGTTTCTATCGTCAAATTATATTAAATTTGCTACATATTTGTCTAGGCCAGTTTTATTATTTTTATTTTTTTGTGATTCAGTTGAATCACAATTAATTTATATGTCAGTTTCATGTTATTTCAGTGAGCACTGTGAGTTTTTCTGTCTTTAACAGAAGGGTACCAACTACTTTGTCCATGTGTGTATTGAGTGGATAGTTAATATTTTGCAGAGGTGACAACGGCCTTCTTATTGAAAACTATACGTATTCTCAGTGGATTCCATTGAACTCTTTCTGTTCCCTACTTTGTGTGTTTTTCAGCCCCATATAAAAGAGTGAGTATAAATTAGCACATCTACAATTTCAGCCACAGATTAATATGCACTGGTAATGTTTCACTGCAGGAAGAAGGTGTATATGAGATTGCGTCAAATTCTGTCTTCAGGGTAAAGAAGTAACACCCAGTGCGGTACTGTGGCTCACTGCTTTTTTGGGACAACAATGGAACTCAGAGGAGAGGAATGAAATATCAGGCTTTTATTATACACTCAGTGCTTTGCTCCTGGTGGCACCAGCAGGTCTTCCAATAATACACCACTGAAAAGCATTCAGCAGGCACTGATTTGCATAGTGGGTATGAGAAGCTGTAACTTTTTACTAAGATAATACAGAAGATTCTGGTGTCATTGATCATTGCTCATATTTCTCAAAAAAACTCCTGCAGCCTAAGCTGCATTTCGCACATGATCATCCCCGTGACCATGTATTTAAACACTATCAATGTGCAAATAGCAATAAAACAAGCTTCACAAGTGGGCCAACTTGCTATCGACATGTCCTTATTTACAGAGCAGCAGTAACATCCATTCGAATATGCTCTTCAGCTGCTAAATTTAGAAAAGTTCCCAATAGTTTTTTGGTGCTGGATAATCTTTGTGCATGAATATAACCCTTGTAAAAGTGGTGCCACTTGATCTTGATTAATCTGCAAGTTGTAAAGACTAAGGTATAAGTTGTCAGTGCTTGCATCCAAACCCAAAGAGGCTCGGTGAAGTTTAATATCCTAATTTTCATTAGCTTTGTTTGCAACCACCACATAGCAACTGTAAAACCCTGAAAAGCCCAAAACCCAAAGAGCTGCCAGTATGTTTTTTTTAAAAACTGCAACTTGAGATAAGCTACAGTTATTAGTATATATATTACTTGATATAATACTGAAGGAGGTTGGATGCACAATTAATGTTCAAACTTTCCAAGCCCAACCTACTTTCAGATGCTGTTATAGCCATAAGTTTTGTTGTTGTTGTTTTACTATTTTGTTGTTGTTTTGAAGTCAGACATGCACCTGTGCTCTTTAATGGTCTGTGCCATGTGTGCACATGGCATTTGAGGTATTTGAGTATGTTTTGCACTGTGTTTACATGTTTTAAATGTTTTCCTGCTGCGCATGTTTGTGTCTGGCCAGGATCACAGCTTGTTAAGTGCGTCTGCTACAGTTATCACCAGGTACACCCTGCAGAGCGCCGTAATTGTTTGCAGTCATCTCTTTCCTCTAGGTTGAAAATTAACTTGCTTTGGGTCTGCCACACACACACACACAGACACACACACACTGACACTCAAACAAGGTTAATTACTTTCAGCTACACATAATGAGCCTGCTGCAAATGTGTCCACATGCTGAAGCTGAACCACCTGACAAGGAATATGTTTAGAAAAAATACACCTGCTGGTATCTAAGTGCTGTATGCGAAAAGGCAAGGACTTCTCACATTGTGTTACATTTCAGGTATAAAACAACAAAGTCAGAGAGGATCACTGGTTCTTCTGTCCTCTCCAGTCTTTCTTTAGAGTGGTGTTGCTGTCAAAAGCACACAGTTGTCCCTCTAGTCAGGATGCAGTTAGAAAATATTATTCACATGTGATTATTAGTCACTTTAGATTTTAGCATGAAACTATAGAAACAAAGTACCTTTGACTTCCATTGTGTTTGGGGTTACCAGAGATTTTACAGGTGCATGTAGCAAAACCTTGCATGATAAAGATGATTCTCATCTTACTGATTGGAGTTTAGAGTGATCCTTGGTCCATACATTGGTCCATATTGTGTCATTTCAATATTTCAATGTGGATAAATGAAGGCTGAATTTAATTTAGGCAGTAAATGTGCTGCTAAGATTCAGTGTTATCTTTACTGTTCTTTAGGTGGAACATAACTTATTTAGATTAGCTGATTAGATTAGATGAAACTTTAATGCATACTGAGAGCGATGTGAAGCGGCAGATAATGGGATACAGCAGGGAAATAAGAACAGATGAGTGCCCATTAATTCTGTAAACCCATTTATAGAATCACAGTATGTTGCCATAATAAGACAGATTTGAAAATGTGACAGAGGATGAATCATGACAATATTTGTATAATAAAAATGTATTAAACGCAATATAAATAAAGGAAAGCACAGAACTCTAATAGACAACCAGTTAAGTAAACAGGACTCATCATGTTCTGTGTGTAATTTCCTTTCGTCTTTTTTTTTCTTTTCATTTCCCTACTTCACTTTTACAGTTTCACACTGAGGTAATGTTGAGTTAACATCTGGAGCTGCGATACAGCTCGGTGCAGTGTGTTTTGGCGCTAGATTTGGCACATACGTATCGCCCCGGCGCAGGATGTGGATATGCTGCAGAAGGGTAACACGGGTTTACTAGTGTGAGAGTCAGTGTTTAAGTCACCGGATCAAACCGGCATCGTTAAAAGTACATTTCTATGCCTGTAAACCTCAGCTGTGATTGTGTTTTTTAGTTTAAGTGCAACATGCAAGTATGCAATCGTTTCCAATCATGAAGGACACTTCACATGCACGTCACATTTTCATTCCTCAGATGAATGGGCAATTTGTTTCATCTATGTACTTTAATATTGTAGCTTGAATCCTTCTGTGCTTATGAGTATAGAGATCAGTAGGACACCTGGATGCATTCATAAAGTCCATCTGGACACCAAAGGTATTTTTAGTATTTACACGTGTTGCAAAGAGCAACAGAGCAGCTTGTGCAGTGGAAAATGAAAGAAGCTTAAGGCTTATTGGTAAATTTGCATTACAAAACGTGTTGTGCTTTGTGTTTTGGGTTTGTGTCTGTCACTCTTATATTGTGAAACACAGTGTCAACCATCAAGTGCAGCGATCTGTGTTGTACTGAAGAAAAACACACAAGCAAAGATCTGTAAAAAGCAAAAAGAGTGAGCGTGTTGTTATTGTGGCTCGGTACTGTCCAGTCTTCCAGTTCCAGAAATCTTCCACACGCAGCCCGTCTCCTTTTCCTGAGAGAAAGTTGTGACCTTATCTCCACAGCTGGACTTAAAAGACAACTAGACTTCATTTCCCACAACCTCTTGTGTTGGGAACCTTTGACTATTGCAGACCCAGGAGAGAGGAGATCTGTGGAGCTGCTGTGTTCACTATTAGGAAAATTATAATGAGCTAACTCATAATTTGGTAACCTAATCTTTTCAAATGATACTTTTCAACATACCTTTTAGTTATATTTTGATGAAACTATGAGGAGGAAAATCTATAACCTCTCCCTGAGGTCTTTTCAGTTATTATAGACTCACATGATTGTGTCCCAGATGAACCATGATATTCTGAGCATCCTTCGCCCTGCGGGGAACATTTACAGCCCAAAAAGACAAGCTGGCAAACTCTACATTCCACTCATGCATCAAATCCTCAGGGAAATTGCGCAACAGTCATGGGAAGACTTACCTGGTCATGATGTTCTCCTGACTTTATATTACTGTCTCTAAACTTTTATTACATCCTACATCAACTCTTTGCAGTGGTGATGTGTAGCTGTGTGCAGTGATGTGCACTACAAAGAGAGTACAAAGAGAATCCAGATGAGGTGATGAGATTTAATGCAAACCTGCAGTGTGTGTATATGTGTGTGTGTATGTGTGTGCTATGTAGTTACCCCATGTGCACACTAAAAGTTGTATCTGTGTGGAACACTGTGTGTGTGTGGGTTTACCCTCTGGTATGCATGGATTAGAATGTGTAGGCAGATAAAACCCGTGTCAAGTCTGGTTTCACGCTGATGATAAAACTATCATCATAACAACCGGCAAGAAAGCTCATAAAATTATGGGATGTAATTAAATTAATGAGAAAAACACTGCAAGGGACATATGGGGTTGGACGTGTGTGTGTGTGTGTATGTGTGTGTGTGTGTGTGTGTGTGTGTGTGTGTGTGTGTGTGTGTGTGTGTGTGTGTGTGTCAGCATGCGCATGTGTATGAGCAGTGAGAAAAATGATGTACTGTGACTGTGTCACAATGTAGCTGAGTTGTACTGGAGAACAGTGGTGAGCTGCTGGTGGAGAATTGGGACGAGGTCTGCATTGCCCAGTCTGGTCAGTGAGGCACAGTGTCACACCACAAACAATGTATTGATTATGCTGTTGATTAACTACTGATAAGGAATGACTTATTGATCACAAGTATCTCACTCTCATCTCTAACCTCTTTAACATATTTCATATTTCACATTCTTATGAAAGCAATATGTCAGAAAGGATGCAAAGGAATTACTTCAAAATTGATGCAAACGTCAAACTGGACTTAAGTATGAAGTGTTAAGATTTTGGTGGTCAGAGAGCAAGGATACTGTGAACTCATGTCTGTACCAGTCAATAAGATATCACAGGAACAACTTGAAGGAATTTTTCAAAACCAGTTAGACACCTGCATAAACTGATTAAAATGCATCTTCACTAGGTGGCGGGGGGATAAAATTACCATGTGGTAATTCAAGTTTCATCTTCACTCTTCTATGGTTACTTTGGTTAAGTTATTTTGAAATCTGCAGTGCAGTGGATGTTTCCAGCTGATGTTTTGTTTTTTATAATCTGTCCTGCCTACTTGTCTGTTTTGTTTGTGTTGTTTGCACAGTTTTATCTTTTTGGATATTTTTATGGATCTTACTTGTTGATGTATTTTGTGAAACTTCTAAAAATGTTTCAGCACTTTGATCGAATTTGGATGCTTTCAAATGTACTATACAAGTAAGGTTGTACAACACATAACGTGTGAAAGCATTTCTACTTTGTGTATTTCTGAAGTAAATGATCTGAATAGCATCCTTCACCTCTATCTCTCTACTTCACACTCACACACACACTCACACACACACACAAGCATGCTGAGCATCTGGATTCAGGATTAGTCAAACATTCTCTGCCCATGTTGTCTGACAGTCTACCAGCTGTTAAGGTGGCACCCACACACATAAAAACACACATACACACCCAAGACAAACACACACAATGTCCTGCTGATACACACAGCACTTGCTTCTAGACAAACTCTGCCTCCATCAGGACAGGGCCATCTGCTGCTGTTAGGGTCCAGAAAGAGGCTGTGTTAGTGGGCCACACAGCAGGAGGGGAGCCCCTGGACCTGGACAAACTCTGGAGATGGCGTCATGTTTTCCAGGCAGCTGGAGCAGGAATGGTGAGGCGGGATACTAACTAGCAGAAAACAAGCTGATGCCAAATGGACAAATGTGTGTGTGAGGAAATTAGAAACTTTTATAGACCAGGTGGATTCCCATGTTTCATTGCTCTAAATGTGTTTTAGAGAGGAGAGAAATCCCTATTTATACTGGGTGTAACGAGTATAACTCATTCCAGAATCATGTCCAGAATGAACCAAATCAGTCAATTATCACTGATGATATTCAGGATAGGGAGGAAATACACCTCAGTTAACTCTAACAAATACACACTACTGGTTTACATTTAATCATCAGACAGTAATCATTAAAATCACCTTCTTATACATTGATGGATGATAATCATCTTTATATATGTAAATGTTTAATTTCAGGGGGAAATATTGTTGACTTATTAGATTAATTAATCAGTACCGCTCTCATGTCTATGTGTTGCCGCCCTTTCGTTCTGTATAACAGATGGGATTCCAGCGTTAGGGGTCATTGTTAACCCTCCTTTATGTTGGCACAACATCTCAGTAGTTATGGTCAGATACATGTTTGTACAACAATACGTGAATTAAACAAGGAGAAACATGGAGACTTGCAAAGGAGTGCTACAACATGCAAGCATTTAGTTCATAGTAACGTGCTTGCAGCGAATGCATAGACAGGACACTAGTATTTATCTCCTCATTTAATCCTTAACGATAAAGTGTATTTCTCAAAACCTTTTATTTAAGAGATAGTCATTGTGCAAAACTGCCTGTAGGTGCAACATTTAGCATGTTGACACTAATGCTCCATTAATCTATAGACTTGGACATGCTAGAATCAAAAGCATGACATTTAATAGCGTTCTAGTTGTTTTATTTTGTGGGTTATCGCTACTGCTAGATAACAGACAGCATTGCTTCAAGACACAAAACATGCACTTCACTTTCAGTATTAATAGATTCAAGTACAAACATCCTGGGTATGTGGTTCGATAAATAGTTTCAGTCATTTAAGGTAGCTTAGTTTGTTTTGAAAGTATTTCTTCTTCATATTTTACTTGTGCAACATCGAGACCATCATGCTGACAGAAATAAGAACTTCTATCAAGTTGGTTCTCTACATCTCAGCACCCATTCTTCCCCATTTTCATTTTTTCCATGGCAGAATCACTCCTCGGCTCGCTTCATCTCCCTCTATCACTCCGGCTCATTCATCAAGTCTGTTCTGTCAGCTTCTCTATCAGATCCCGCCCGGAGCCAGAAGGATCCCTGTGATAGCATCCTCAAAGTCAAAATAGAAAGAGAGAAGAGAGACTGCGAGCAAGTTAAAGAGAGCGAGTGTGACTCAGAGACACTTGTGTCAGGTCTCTGTGGGTTGTTCATTTTCTCATGTACTTGGTTTAAAGTGTCAAACTTAAAACTGCAAATTGCAACAGAAGTGAAACCTGTTCACTTTTGGGAGTTTTCATAGATTGGAGACGTAAAAGAGGGGATGTACAGTAAGAGTGGTCTGCTTTTGAATTTCCTATTCCTGGATTATAATTAAATGGGCATCAAATGTTTGTCTGCAGCTTCTCTAGACAGCTGGTTATCAGTCTCCTTCATCCCTTCCTTCCACTGGTGTAATAACTGCTGTGTGCTTTTCTCTCACATCATACTCAGAATAAAGGCTTCTTGTGCAGAGCCAGAGCAGCGTGGCCTGACTCTCACTTCTATATTCATACCAGCCTCTGTCTCATCTCAGCCCAGAGCAATGGCTTCAGTCTTCATGCACTCCTGACTGGCTGAGTGAGCTGAGTAGGTGGCTGCTTGTCTATCTCCAGTCTGCCTACGAGACCTTCTATCATGCTGATGGGGGTAAGTGTGGGTGTTATATGGTTTTTGCTGTGGCCCCAGTTTGATTTAGTGCAGCCAGTGAGTTTTCGCATGCACCTAGAGATTGGCCTTCAGCAAGATGAGTACTGAAGGTGACAAACACAAAATAATTAAGACCTGTGTTCACAATGTTAAGACTTAAAATGTTTATGTCTGTTTCTCTATGTTGTTTTTTACAGCACTAGTGTGTAGATACGAGTGTATCTAGACTGAAATAAGACCACAACACCATGTTCTGGCATATGCCATACAGGCAGTTGTCTGGGCTCTACCTGCAACCAGCTACCACAGAAATCTAATGAAGACATTTTAGTAATTGCTCCTGACTGTTCCTTTTTTAAATTATGAAAAGGCAGGGCAGCTGAGACAAGACTACAGAGAGAGAGTAGAAGGTTAACTCTCACATAGGCTGTTCTCTGTAAGAGTGACAAATCTCAAAGCATGCCATGCTATGTATTTATTACACCAACAACACTTGTGGTCTAACATGTGCTGATGTGACTCAATGAATAAGCAGAAGGAAATGTAAAAAAAAAGAACTACAAACATGGTAGGTTCAAACATAAAGGAACTAGCCCAATGAACACTGCAGAAAATGCATCAGAGACAAGCCCATACTCTTACAGTGATACAGATCATTCTGTCAAACATCATAATCAGGATACTGGTAATCACCAGGAAACATGTAGAGAGTGACTGGTATGTTTGTCAGGCTTGGATGACAGGTGAAGTCAGCAGGCTGGAAGAGAGTATAACAGTGAGGCAGGAACAGCAAGTGAACAGTGGTCAAAAACTGGCAGAAAAACAGGTCAGTGCATTAAAACTCTCATATTAGATCCTGGCATCGCCAGGATGTCCCTCATCTTCCTCTTGACAATACCCCTTAGATTCTCTATGAGGTTTAGGTCAGGTGAGCTTGCTGGCCAATCAAGCACAGTGATACCAAGGTCATTACACCAGGCATTGGTACTTTTTGCAAAGTAGGCAGGTGCCAAGTCCTGCTGGAAAATAAAATCAGTATTTCCATAAAGCTTGTCTTGTTCCGGAGTTGCACAAGGAATGTGGCAGTTGTAGCTCATGTCATCTGGATACGTCTGTGTGTGGAGCTCTTGAGGCACTGACTCCAGCTGAAATCCTTTTGAACTTCCTATAGAATGTTCTAATAATGTATTTTTGTGAAAAAAACACCTTGCGAACAAATACTGGTAAATAAACAAATATAGTAATATTCCACTGTGGGATTGTGCAGCAATAAGTGGTGCAGGAAACACTACTTGGAAAGAGGGGAAATACATTCCACCACTGGCTGGCATTTTCTATTTTGTAATAACTCTTTGAATTAATGTGCAAGTAAAGTCAAACTCAAACCTCCACTCCCACCTGTCTTAGATTTGCATACCAGGGTCAAGCTGACGTACTGGCTGTTTGACCTGATGGATGTCTGTCTGGCCTGCTGGCTGCCTGAATGACAACATTGTCCTCACACTGTGACCTATCCTAATTGCATCCTTGAGCTCGTCAAGGGCATAGGGGAATTCCATCCATATGACATCTAGTCTGTATTATATGCCTGAGGCTCGAATTGGAGTCTGTCCAAATAAAAGGCAAATACTGTGTAAAGTTTAGCTTGAGAATTACAATCTAAATCCGTATATAAGAGTTATCTATATATGTTTTATTTGATTGTGTTAGCCTAAATACATAAGGGGGGTAGGCCTTTATGTTTTTTGTGCATTGGAAGATTATATTAAGATACGAACATTGATGCCAAATAAATATGTTAAGTATAAAGGCAACAGTAGCAGGTGTAAACCTAGGCTGCACGCTTTGTCTACCTGCTCTCCGGCATTAATCTGTAATTCAGTCTGGTCTATCCACAGCTGCACCGCAGACTTAACCTACATTCCAGTACATAAGATAAACAGAGTTGAGAGGTACACTCTTAGGAAATGTTTAAACTTGATTTCACCCTGGGCAAGCTTGTTCTCATTCCTGGTAGAAAACAGATCGTAAACTACAACAAAAATGCAAACAGCCAAACTGGTGTTTAACATTGCCAGTATTTTCCTTGTATACAAATATTACAAGATATGTTAGCACAGTTAGCAAGAAGACGGGCTAACTGTTTGTTTGTTTTTTCCTGTTTTTCAGTTTTTATGCTAAGCTAGGCTAATAGCCTGTTGGTTCTAGCTTCATATTTTAAATTGTTCCTATAAATTCCATTTCAGTTTTCTCGTGCTGACCACATAACAGGTCTCTGATGAAGAACTGGTGAAAACGTGGCGTTGCATTCTTGTTCAAGATCATAAAATATAAAACGCTGATCTGGTGCAGCAAAGCTTGAAAAAGGAGTATCAGCATCCCCAGACATAAATGCATGCTGGGTGAAACTAGAAGGAGACATTACATCTTTGACATCTCTGCTGCTCCACTTAGTCTCTGTGGCATGGAATGTGTTTGCATTGGTAATTGTATTGTGTTTTCCTGTTATTTGATCTGCCTCAGGAATGCAGACAGATAGTAAGTTAACAACCGCCTCTGTTTTAACCACTAACTTGCATCCCTGGGGTGATGCAAACACACACACACACACACACACACACACACACACACACACACACACACACACACACACACAGCAGGCAGCTTGGTAAATTTATAGGGCTATTTATCGCACCAGTCGGCTGTCTGTCTAGTACTCATCTATTCTTGTCATGCAGCTGTGTAGGTGTAGATTAAACCTCTTCCTGGATGATGCACACCACAAGTACATCTCACTTAATAAGAATAGATGCTATTTAAATGTTGCAGCGCTAAACCTGACTAGAAATATTGGGGGCTTCCCAAATTTCTTGGGTTCCCTGGGGACACAGTGAACTATCTCTGTTCATGACCTTCGTTGTGTGTCATCTTCTCTATGTCTCTCCTTCTTTGTTTGCTCCCTTTGTGCACCATCTATCGCAGTGACGCAGAAATCCCCTAAAAATAGGGTGTTTTCAAGCACTGAGGCTTATGCGACAGGTGTAGCAGGTATAGCGATTTGCAAGAGAAGCAACACGAGGGATGCTACAATAAAAAAATGTCACGGTGTTTCAAAGCAGCATCTTCACATTCTCCCTTCCCGTCCCCCAAAACGAGCACAAGGACTGTGGTTTTAAAATAACAACATCAAAACAACAATAAGTGGGAAGGAAAGTTGAGAATGCAAAGAATGAGCCTCAGGATATAATGAAGTGAGACCTCAACCGTGTGCAGACAAGAGATAGGGGCAGTTGTAGGGGGGCAGTCAAACAGGAGTAAGTTACTAAGGAGTGAGGCTTTCTGTTTGTGTCATGTTTGTATTGTATTTTCCCTGCTGGCTACAAGTTGCACTTGTCTGACTGTCTGACTGTGACAGATATAGCACCGTATGCATCAGAAATGACTGGTACAACATTGTGTCTCTGACTTCACAGTAAAACAAGGCTCTTGAAGTTGAAAGACGATCTTGCCTGTGTGAAGATTCTTCAACATGAATAATTCCGTCTGATTTTTCCCCGCGTCTCAGTGTGCGGTAACTTGTGCTGACAAATGCGCAACACAGAACTGCATTTCTGTGTTGCGCATTTGAGCAGCCACGGAGGCCACTGTCATGTCATTCTGATTTAATGTGCATTAAGTGCCTTTAAGAACTTTCAAATACTTGTTCAGCTTCATTTGTTCAGTTGTCACAATGCAGACAGCTGAGAAAAATAATGAGGCTGTTCAAACAGGCTGACAGACACAATAACCCCTAAAAATATTTGCTCACATGTTTATATTCTGTTTTAGGATGCACTAAGGGAATTGTGCATGGAGGTTTTATTTTCCCTTAAGTGTTTTAACCAAACAAAACATAAAGCTTTAAATTAGTACGGCTTGCTGCCCAGAAGGAAGAAGTGTTGCCTGAGAGGTTGTTCTTTGTGACCACAGCTGTGTGAGCGGGCTCAAGTATGTACGTTTTAGAGTCACTTAAATGTCATGGTAACCATTCATTTCCATACTGGCAATAAAGCAGTTCATTCGCAGTACAACTAACCTACACTGTAAACCATCAGGGACAAAATCCACAGTCTTCATAAATGTGTAAATGTAAATGAGCTAATATTTGGCTTCAGCATCCTCATTCTGAAATGTTTATTGCGGCACTTCTTCCTGACAGCTTACTGTAGTGCAGTGCAGCTGTTTTTGTTTTCCAGCAATTAAACTCACATCTGGCTGCCAGGACATTTACCTCTAATGTAGCTCAGCTCACAATCTAGGTCTGAAAAACATTATTCATTTTGTACTAAAATGAAAACTATGTATAAATATACAGTAGATATTCACATGATTTCAGCTTATCACCTCATTGCCAAACCCCCAAAGCTCAGAGAACATGGTTCGTACAAGCACATGTTTTAGTCAGTTTTAGAGTTGGTTAAAGCATTGGTCAAATGCCAAGCATGAATTCAGAATGCATCAGGCATCGAGTTCAGGAAAGTCTGGATTTTACAAGCTTCATACAGTACAACATTTCAGCAGTCTCACTATGCTAAACTAATTTTGTACCTTCTAAAGATTTAAACAGTACAAATCATAAAAAGTTACAGCATCCAAGACCTACTTTCACATACATGTGGGCACCTCAATACTGTATCCAAAAAAGCTTAAAAAATCCTGAACCATTCCTTTAACAGATTAAATAATTATAGATTTGTATTAAATCTGATAAGAACCGAAGAACAGAGCGCTTGCTGATATTTAATAAAATCATTTTGTATTGATTTTATATGTAAATGATTTTATTTTGTTTTCATAAGTAAAAATGTACTTTATAGTCACCATAGAGAAATTTGTAGTAGGGTCCACATTGCACCAGGGAAGGAAAACACATATAAAGCATATCAAACATAAACACACAAAAATAAAGATTTATATCATATTTCACTACCTGGCTGCCTACTCATTAAAAATATTAAGAATTTTAAGTGATCCAGGGACAACATGTGTTCAGTTTACATCTAAGGTACAGTCAATAATACATATGCACAATGTGAAATGGATCGCACAGGATTCTCTTCATCACACATTGTCCATAGAAGGACTGAGGGCTATGATAATTTTTTCAACCAATAACTTTCATTGTGATTTAGTGGTGAAACACCACTGGCCTAGAGCACACAGTAGATGCCACACACAGCAGTTTATGTCACACCAATGTCTTAACTTCTGAATCATAAATAGATGAAAACAACATAGTTGTCTCAGGGAGAAAGATTTTTAATCAGAGAAAAAAAGGGAAGATCAATCAGAGACATTGCACAAACAGACATCGTCAGTACAGTCTGGATTGTCATGAAAAAAGAAAGAAATCACTGAGGTACTAGACAACATACAGAGAACAGTTTGGTCAACAAAAACAACAGTTTATGTTGTTGTTGTTGTTGTTGTTGTTGTTGTGAAGACGAAAGTAAAAGGAAAAACTCTACAAAGTAAACAACAACCGAACGACTTCCCAGTAAAAGCCAATAAAAGTATATACACTGGCATTTTGGTGAGACTTGATGCAGTTATTGTAAACAATAGATTTTATAATCTTTGCTCATATAAACTTTGGGCAATTTCATACAACAGCTAGTGTTTTCTGTGTTGTATCTAACAGTAAATACCAGGAACTAAAAGCTGAAATTCTGACTTTTGAGGGAACAAATCCTACACACAAGACCCCTGGTGCTGCTGGAGTGAGGTTAAAGAAGGTGCAGTTTCCAAGCCAGAAAACCAACTCAATGAGCTGTCGTAGTTGTTTGTGACTAATATTAATAATAATATAATTATATTACAGTGACATTACCACATAAAGCTAATATCATTCCAACTAATGTTAGGGTCCACTTTTCATGGATGAGACAGTTATTATTTTAATTCATCACATTTCCCTCCAGTGTTCAAACCCACCAGTGTAACCCAGTACACAGGCAACTGATTAAGTTGGAACTGGATGATCTTCAGAACTTCAACCCTGCTTCCTGATTTAAGCAAACAAGATAGCTGGGTGTATTATTTTTCATATAAAATCTTGTCTGGTGTACCCAATTACTTTCATGTAAGACTGTTCTGTTTTCAGTTAGGTATTTTTAACGAAGTGGTCGTGCCAGGGGCAACATTTTGTTCTATGCAACTGGATATTTAATGAAGTTTTCTGAACTAGATGGATGGCTGATGTCACCAGATTATGTGGCTTCCCTTCCTAATGTAGCACGTGGAGAATCTGAACACTTTCTGTGGTAACAGAGAACAACTGATGGACACTTCAGCTGCTGTGGTCCAAACCCATCTGGCCACATTTTAAAGAAAAGCGTGTAACTTCAGTATGGATACCACCTCCTGACCACACACACACACACATACATAGATCAAGTTGTGTCATCTCATTTCGACAGAGTAGTTTTTTAGCTGACTGTTGTTCTCTGCATGTCTTACCTTGCCTGGTCCACACACACACACAATACACAACTGCATGCAGGGCTGCCTATAACAGTAACCTCTCCATGAAAAAGCTAATTAGCCCTGCATTTCTTTAGCACCTCTTTAGCACCGCTGCTTGCTGAGGCTCCCAGCACATGTTTGCGTGTGAGACAGGAGGAAAGAGAGAGTTTGCCAAGACATGAAGTCAGCCAGTGTGCCACACACATTCTCTGGAACAGAAAATTTCATAAGCCGAGCCAGAATATTATGCTTTGGGGTAAACTGATGCCACACTCTTTCCAGTAAATACAAAAAGGAGGAAAAGAGGCATTATTTGTGAGAAAGCCTGCAGCTTGAACTTGACCTGTTCATTGCTTCCCAACTAGTACTGCCACTTTGCTGATATCACTTAGTTTGTCTGGGAGTCTTACAATAAACAGCGAGGACACAAACTCTCATGAAACAACATACTGATCCAGTTGTACCATTTAGCACCTGTAAAAATATAGTATACACTGTATGTGGATCTGGTTTGCTAAAGTAATCCATAGTACCATAATAATTTGTTCTAAATGGCACTTTTGATCATTGTATAAATTGTGAATGTGTTTGGAATAAATTATTTATCTAGAGACCAATTATTTAAAGAGCATAGCCTGGAACAAATGCAATTGTTTAAAGAGAGCCATGATGATCTCTAGGGGATAAAGATAAAAGCTTCACATGCCATGTTTACACACAGACAAGCAAAAAAATAGTTTGCATTTGACATCTAAACTATTTTTGTATCTCCGTTATAAATAAAAAGGAGCATTCCTTTCGTTAACACATGAGAGGAATGTGTACTCATAAGGAGCACTATTCAGCGCAGAGTCCTGCAATGTCATAAAACATGTAGGTTAAGGTCAGGTAAAATGTAATGAACAATGTATGTAAAGTGGGAAGTGCAGCTTTTAGAGTTGTTGGTACTTAAGTTACATAGTTTTGCTTTAGAGCGACTGTGGTCACTTATGGATATTAATAACAAAAGACAGAATGTAGCATTGGATGTAGGAAATGTGGAAAACTCACTGCTTATTGTGAAAAACCAGACAGCGTGAAATTCATTTGTGCATCTGATTAGGTTTTTTGTTGTGAAAAGTGAGTGGGATCTTATTACTAAAGGTTAACCAATTATTTTTTGAAATGTCAGCATTCAGCATGTGATTGGTTAAAAGACGAAGAGGTGGAAAATGGTCAACAAACTCTGGAAAGTGCTTTTACGAAACTGAACAAAATTTGAAGGGCAACGCAAACAAAAGGCAGTAACAATAACACAGTTTCAGAATAACAGCTTGTTGAGTTATGTCAAACTTTATTTGTTCTCTCTTCATGTGTATACTCACTGTGTTACTTGTCTGACTGAATTATTTATCTCACAATATCACGACCATTTCTTCATTCCCTATAGTCCCACTGTCTCGCTCCAAACTAGACAGTGCCAGACAGAGTTCATTACAATGATCCCAAAGGGAACATAGATGGGCTCACATCATCCAGTCACACTGACCAGGAAATGAGGTAGTGTTACCAAAGAGACCAGTTGTCCGGGTGACTTAATACTAAGTGCACATGCATACACATGACGGTACAACAGATTTTTGCACGCATCGTGTTCAGTTTCAGCACACCTGCTCTGAATTGCAACTAATGATTTGACAGCACATGCCAGACAAATTGCTTTACAGTAATTGCCAGCGCTTCACACAAGACAGGTATAGTACAGAACATGATGATAAGAGATTTCATTTAATTAGTTAGCAATGTCGGTTCACTGCTTCTGTGTTAAAAATGGTGGGTTTGCAAGCAAAGACAGGTAGAACTAAGTACTGAGCCAAAAAACCACAGTGTGTCTGTTGCAGGGTTTACAAGCCAAGCAATGAGTAAGAGTGATACAAGCAATGAATGGCATCAAAATGTTTTTTTTTTCATTGCAATGCTGGTATTATTAATGTTTTTTATTATTAACTTTCACAGCATCTGCAGGACTTTGTACTATCTTGTACTTGACTTTTGGAATGACCTGGTTTTCTGCATTAATTCTGTAATTCATAATCATAAAATATGCTCTGATCCTTGTAATTTGCAAGCATAGACCAACACAAGGCACTTAAGCTGATGATTCATCACATGACATTACCCTACAGGAAGTCATGCAGGAGGAACATTACACTAAACACAAACCATGTCTATGATAGAATAGCTTAAAAATACAAAGTGCCCAGTCAGAGCCAGACCTCAGCCCAACAAAGATACTGTGGACCGACATGAAGAGACACATTAACACCCACCATCCTCAGAATATATTTGATCTCAAGAGGTCATGTAAAGATGAATGTTTGAGTTCTCCCAAACACGGTGCAAGTTCAACTGTGCTGTCTGTATATGACAACATGCTAGTGGTCAGATTTTAGGTGACAGTATTTTGGATGTGTAGTGGGTACGAACTTGAAAACTTGTTGGAGCACTCTCTCTCTCTCTAATCCATTATTTATCCATCCATCTCAATCTTCATCTCTAGTGTGCTGTGGGTTAGTATTGCAGTAATTACTGCCTCCTACTCTTTCTCCCTCTCTCGCATTTGTTCACATGCACATTCAAACAAATCAGACAACAAACACAAGGCTTTTCACATATCATTTTATTCTTTCATGTCTCTCCATTTATGTAAATTACAGAATTGCAGGGCTTCATCAGATCCAGTCTGCCTACCTTACTTGACTCTAGTAATTCTCTTGTGTTTCAGATGATTTTCAAATGAGGCGAGTAATTATGCCAAGCTGTTTGGCCTACGCTTGGGGGCACTGCGCCATGGGTGGTACGCTGACTACAGTTCATCAAAAGGTCAACAAGTAAACAGACATATCATATTATAAGTTCTGCTGCCTGTTCTGCTTATGGTGGGTCTGGCACTGAATTATGTTTGTGTGTGCTTTTGTGTTGAGCTTCATATTAAACTATACTAAAACACTTTTAAGAGGATTGATCAATTCCCAGGAGTCAAGCAAAGAGTGGAAGCCCTATTATTGTTAGTGACCTAACAGTTTAATTCAATGGCTATTTCCTCTAGAGAGATCAATGGCATGATTCAGTGGCTATTCATCAATCAGTGACAATGGGGGTTGGGACCATGAGGGTCAGAAGAGGAAGGCTTGTATAGAAATTCACTGTTCACAAATGTGCTACAGCTGCTCATATGGCAGTAAATAAAAAGCTGGGCACGCTACAAATGGTTCACACAGTTACATTTTATTTTCAACCTTCACGAAAATTAATTGACTGTGCAGTTTAATTAACAGATCTTTTACATAATGTCAATAAAAATCTGTAATTATTACTATAGTTGGCTGCATAGCGATGGAGCTGAGTAGCGTAATTTTGCCTTTCTAACAGCAGTTAGGATGTGCAGTGACAGTCACAGAAACGATTCAGAAACGTCCAGTGGAAAGATGGCCCAGTGTGTCCAGCTTGCTCATTTGTTTGAGCAACCAGCGTGGTTTGTAGGTGCGGAGTGAGATAAGGTTATTTTCCATGATACTGCAGGAAATGTCTCTAGCTGTTTTCAAACAGGCACTGCTTATCTAGACGTTACCCAGAAGTGTCTGTATGCGAGAATGCAAATGTTTAAAGCAGTTGGACTGGACATCAAGACTATTTACACTGCCAGCTCCCTGGTACAAAGTCCAAGTGATGTCCAAATTAGGCCGCGTGTGAATAGAGCAGGTCACTGTATTGAAAATTTGCAGTGAGCAAGTGGATGTGTTGGTACTAGTTCAATCTGACTGACGGCTGGTTTCCCTGAGGTTGACTTCATAATGCAGGAATCTTCTTTACATCTCTGATTGTAACTTCCTCTGCCTTATCACCTGCATGTTACCCACCTATCAATACCCATCTGTGAAAGTGACAACAAACTCTTAGTTGGACACGTTTGTCTCCACCTTTACACCTTTAGCCAAATCACACAATGTCTTGGATTCATCACATAATGTTTACTAAACCTCTGGTCTCATTGATTTACAGTATTGATTGCTTTTCCAGTGATGCTCATCACCTTTGGCACTTCATATCTATAATGACCAGCCTTGCTTTACTGATTTATTGCTGTGTATTCATTGCTGTTATTGCTATTGTAATCAGCATATTTGGAAGCTTCATAAGGAACAAAGAAGCACGGTCCACTCTGCACTGTGACCATGTGTTGAGTGGACCACTGACAGCCACAAGGGCAAAGATGAAAACTGTGATGGATTGGATGATGAGTAAGGGCCTTGAGGGGAAAAGGAAGTGAGGAGGGGAACAGGAGGTGAAGAAAGAAGGAAGCTGGAAGATAAAAACAAGGCAGGGCGGAAGGGGAAATGGTGGCTTATTATCTGACCGCCACCACGGTTCCAGACCAGTAGCTTCAAAGTGGACTTCAAGCAAAATGAGCAATGGTTGCAATTCAGTGTGATGATGCCTTTTAGGCTCTATGTGGTCTGACTGTAATCTCTGTTTCAGTCTTTATTCTATTTGTCTTCTTTTTTATCATCTTTACTGCATTTGAGTACAAATAACTTATATTTCTGTATGCTGTCCCCACATCAGTCAAACGGTTCTAATTCGAGTCTGTGACATGAAAATATTTGAGGTCAGCACATGTTCAAAAATAGATGGTGGATGAATTTAACTGCACTGCATTAAAATACAAACATAGTGTGAAACATATCATTTCCACTGAGCGTGCTCTAACTGGACCTGCAAACAACATGAGAGATTATATATCTCTGTTATAAATGAAAAGGAGCATTCCTTTCGTTTTACACATGAAAGGAATGTGTACTCATAAGGAGCACTATTTGCAAGCATTATTTGCTTTACAGCAAAACTATGTAATTTTATGGGTATTAATAGCAAAAGACAGAATGTAGCATAACAACAGCAAAAGTATAGAGTTGTAAAGTCAAGTGTCTGATTAGTAGTGTCAGTTACACAGCATCCAACCAGTTTGCTGATTATTTGCATATTCATTCATAAAGTACTGTTGTGGTCATTATGAGGCGAATTATGCCATTTCCTCTTTCAGAAGTTTAACCCACACAAGTGACTAAGTAACTAAGTATATCTTGTGTTCATTTTAACACAAGATATACTTGTGTCTGCTAAGTTACCTAACTTTATAAAAGTGCAATGATAAATTGCTGGAATGTCCCTTTAAGGCCACACAAAGCAGCTTTACTCCAGCTAAATGATTTAGTTGGCAGAGATGCCCATGGGCATAACTCACCACCGGCTATTTTGATGGTGGGGTCAGAGGTAATACCAATTCATCATAGTCAGGTGGAAAGCAGTAAATGATGAAGCAACACACACACACACACACACACACACACACACACACACACACACACACACACACACACACACACACACACGTCCTTAATGCCAGGCGGCCTGATTGCTCAGTAAGGAAGTCGAGCAGGAAATGTTAACTCATTATAACGTGTGACCCACGAGTTCACACTGTTAATACATAATAGCTCAATCTGCTTGTCATGTTATCAAAATAACTTTAGCTTCTTTTATTATTTCTGTGCTCATTCAGATTTTATTTTAGTTTGTTAAGACACAAACATGAAATGACACTATCACATCTGCTTTGCTGCAGTTAACTGAGGTTCTGTGTGGAGTATTTTTTTTTAGTTATGTTCCTTTATGCAACTAAAAACATTTACAGTAGGTGAGAAGTGGTGGAAGTGTGAACGGGTGGAGTGCACCAGAGGGGGAAGAGATTCAGGTGACATCATCCCTTCCTCTTACAAGTATGTTTGTGACAATGCGCACGTCCTGACAACAGAACATTTTTGAACACGCAGTGTGTGTGTGTGTGTGTGTGTGTGTGTGTGTGTGTGAGGCTGTGGTGAGACAGGATGACATGTAACAATGTTAGTCATCCCCCCACACATCATTTCTCACACCTTAATGATGTCAAATTCTGGAAAATAATCAAAGGTCAACATCCAGTAAATATCTGCCCACAAGAAATAAAGTTTACTAAGAATATTAACAAAGTAGGTTGTTATTAACTTTGTTTCTTGGTCACAGGAAACGACAATAAATAAAAAGGTGACACTTGACATACGTCACTGACGAAAATAGTAAAAAGCAAATAAGTGCATTTCCCCAACTTAAGAGTTAGACAGAAAAATAGATTTTGGACCACTTTTATGTTCTCAGTAAGCATTTAACATTATATAAACAGCTATCCTGGCTATTGGCAATAACACCACATCTTCCACTACTTCTGAAACACAGATAACAGGATATTTTGTTTAGCCTAGGCTGTTTCCACTCTCCTGGCTGTAGCTTTACATTTATTGCAGACAGAATGGTCTTAATATTTGCTTCTAACTTCTAATTGTAGAATAATATCTGCTGAAAACTACACTGACATTTTTCTCAAACTAGAAATTTGCTGCAAAACTTATTTTAATCTTGGACACCTGCTGACGCTGTTGTCATTTCATAATGACGACTAAAGGGGCCTTCATACTCTACACAAATGCTTCCAGCTACACAAGGAGTGTTTAATGCACTACTTTAGTAGCAAAATTTGTCGTCCCATATTTTGTTAGTGTGTGTATTGTTAAATTGCTGTGAGAGTACTGTCTATGAGAAACAGTTTCTGCTGTAAGAAAATGTTAAATGTCAATGACAGGCAGCGAAAACTGGCTTTGTAAACTTGTTTGCGCTCATTTGCATCTTTATTATAAAGATGATGTCACTGCTTAAAAAGCATGGAGAGACATTGCAAGTGAAAGAGAGGGAGGCATGAAAACAATTTGTTTTTATCTTTTGCTTGCTCAGCTAATTCAGATAATAGGGCATATGCATATGTATATGCATATGCGCTTGTGTGTGTGCGTGTGTGTGTGTGTGTGTGTGTGTGTTTTAACATGAGGTTACTTATGTGAGGCAGATAAACCTGACCTGTGCCAGATAGTGTAATGAGGAGGCATCCATCATACGGACAGTTGGGTGAGTCAAGCATCAGTTTCACTCTGCAGAGATAAACTCATCATCTACACTTGCTGGTCCATGACACTGGCATAGTTAGATCTACATAACTCAGGAACCAGATACTGTCAGTGCCATGCAGCTTCAGCATGATGCGTTTTATCTGAGCTCCTAAGAAGCCTGATAGATACATGGCTTCTACTCTGCCGCTCAAGGCAAACATGCACCCACACACTGCCACTTTTGTCTAAAAGTGCCTGACCATTGTACAAAAGACAGAGACAAGTCTCATGTGTTTTTAAGACAGATACACATCTTTCAGGAGACCGTGTGTCTTTGAGGAGCAGATAATGACCGGGAGAACGCTAAGACTCCATTAGTCAAGTACGTGGGTGTGACGACCTGGAGACTGTTTGTCTGTTACAGCTATCAGCTGGTTACCATAATGTTTGGAAATTGAGGAATTGCCAGCCTCGCTGTGTTAAATTGTAACACACACACAAAAAAAAAATTCAATCATTACAATACAACTAAATAATAAGGAAAACCCAACAAATCCCTTTTGAGCAAGCACTAGGCAACAGTGGAGAGGAAAAACTCCCTTTTTAAGAAAGGAAGAAACCTCCAGCAGAACCAGGCTCAAGGTGGGCAGCCATTTGCCTCAACCGGTTGGAGTGAGTGGAAAGAAAGAGAGAAAGAAAGAAAGAAAGGAACAGCAGATCACACAACCAATAACAACAACAAGGAACATGCAGGCAGGCAGGTTGGATGGGCCAGCAACTGAAGAACGGAAATATACAGCTTCAGGGCCGATGATACCTGCAGGAGAGAGAGAGGGAGAGAGAGAGAGGAAGAGAGAGAGAGAGAGAGAGAGACAACTACAGGAGAGAAGACACAAAGTTAATAACAGGCAGTGGTGGCATATAAATGGATGGAGAAAGGAGGAGAAGCTCAGTGTGTCGAATGGAGGTCCCCCAGCAGTCTAAATCTATAGCAGCATAACAAAGAGCTGGTTCAGAGGTTGCTGAGCCAGCTCTAACTATAAGCTTTATCAAAAAGGAAAGTTTTAGGTCTAGTCTGATCTCTCTTACTAATT